>CM070034.1:169523301-169537596 GCA_036250615.1 Ptychadena robeensis
GGAGCGATCTAAAGGTGTATGGGGGGCTTTAGATTTCTCTGTCAGATTTCCTTTAGATCTTCATTTGTTTTACCAATTGGTGATGATACCATGTTCAGGGGCTTTGCAATCAGCTCACAAAGTTAGCAAGTCGAAAAATTCTACCATCTCTAGTGCCCACATGCGCTGACAGATCCCTGTCGCCCCAAAGCTCGGACGTCCAGAGAATAGACATGTCCGTAAATCTCTGGCGGATGCCATTAGTTTGAATGGAGACCGGCAAACTAACGGCCAGCACACAAAGGGGGGGGGGGGGGGGATACTGTGAGCGATAGGATGCAGCATGATGATGATGCACTCCGTCACTCACCTGCTCGGTACGTGTGTGGGGTTGAGCCAAACACAGGTCAACTTCTGCACGATCACTCTTAAGTTGAGCCATACACAGGTCAATTTTTCACTTGATTTTTGACAAATCGATCACCGTGCGCGTTCACGAGATCCATCGGCGATCAAACGAGTTCTGCCCACCCTAAACAATCGCCCAAATAAAATCGGATCGGACATTGAACCGACATGTTGGGTTTTTTTTTGTCGATCATTTGGCAATCGCAGTACATTGGTGGACCCATAGCTCCCTATGCAGCAGCCTTTCAGAACGATGGATTTTGTGGAATCGGCCATTTTGGAGATCAGCTCATGTCCACAAATCGGATTCCCAAGGTGGTGTTCCATTGATTCCCGATCCGATCAATCGCCGATTCTCCGATTGCCTGAAATGATCGGATCCGGAATCGATCGTGAGAAATCCACCCGTGTATGGCTGCCTTTTAAGTCGATTATCTTGTACAATTTAGATATTGATTGACAGTCGTACATCAATCAATTGTACTATCAGGCAGGGCCATCAATTTTTTGGTCAATCAAACCAGGTAGGCAGGAATCGATGGCCGCTTGAGCAAACGGAAATATTGACCTGTGTATGGTTACCTTTGGGTTATGTGGTAAAGATAGGCAAAGGACAACTGGTCAGTTTATTCTAAAGGCAGCCATACATGGGTCATCCCAATCTGACCATTCTAGAAGATTGTGGAATCACCGATGGATCGAGAATGGATAGAACACCACCTTGGGAATCTGATTTGTGGTGGATTTGGACATGAGCCGATCTCCAAAATGGCCGATTCCACAAAATCCATCGATCGGAAAGGCTGCTGCATAGGGAGCTATGGGTCCACCAGCGTACTCCGATTGCCAAACCTTTGACCAAAAAAAACCAACATGTCGGTTTCATGTCCGATCCGATTTTGTTTGGTCGATCGTTCAGGGTGGACAGAACCTGATTGATCGCCGATCGATCTCATGAACACGCACGGTGATCGATCGGGCCAAAAGTTGAGTGCAAAATCGGCCCGTGTATAGGCCCCCATACACGTGTCGGATTCCCACCGGATTCCGGCACGATCGATTCTGGGCGCGTGCACGCGAAACGATCGTGCCGGAATTGCATGCAGCCCACCTTGTCCAGAATCGGATCCGACAGAGAACCAACATGTTGGTCTTTCTCATCCGATTCTGCCCGGATCAGGGGGAGTTGCCATTTGTGAGGTGGAATCGGAGGTGGAATCGGACACGGAATGGTCCCGGAATCGTGCCGGAATCCGTTGGATTAAGGTGGTATGCAGCGATGGATACTCTTAATTGGCCGATTGATCACACCTGCGATTCCCGGCAGAATCGCCGGAATCGATCGGGTGAGTGATCAATTGGCCATGGAATCCGACACGTGTATGGCTAGCTTATGGGAGCCTTAAGACCTAGTCTGCACTGGGCGTCATGGATAGTGATGAGCGGCATAGGCAACATTCGTATTCGCGGCATGCCGCGAATTTTTGGGAACACATTCGGAAAACATTCGGAAAATATTCGCATTCGGCAATATTCTTCTTATTGCGAATATCGGCAGTTTTATGCGAATTTTATATATTCGCGGATAGATGTTTAACTTGCATTGAGGGGCGTGTTGAAAAAAAAATTGCGAATTTTTGACGCCATCTAAGTGATTTTCGCGAATTTTCTAAAGTGTCGATTTTCACAATATTCCGAATATTCGCATCACCCCAATATTGGATTTAAAAACTGTTGATGGTCGCAGGGAGTGTTGCTAAGCTCTTGTTGCAGCCTTCCCATTCGTCCACTTGCATTGAGAGGCGTGTGTAATGGGAAAAAAATACCGAATATCCGGAATTGCGAATATTCAGCAATATATTCACCATCTTTGCGAATTTCCGAATTGCCGATATTCGCGATTAATATTTGGAATCCGAATATTCATGATCATCACTAGTCATGGATGCGTCGGCGTTATGTGTCTATGATGCCCAGTGGTTGGCATGGCGCATTGTGCCCCTGTTGAAGTTCTAGATAGAGCGGCATAGGCAATATACGAATTTGAGATATTTCGCAAATAATTCTACTAATATTAAATATTCGTAAATACGAAATTTTGCATGGTTGGCCATGAATTACGATAATGTATTCGCAATAATAATCGCCATAAGCTTACCAGTGCATAATATCTTGAATATGCAAAATTGCGCTATATTCACGAAATTCATGAATAGCCGAAAATATTTGTATATTTAAGCTCAACACTATTCCTAGAGCAGTCCGCCCACCTGAATTGAATTGAAACAGGGGAGAAGGGAGAGAACCTTCCAGAAGGACGACCATCTCTGCAGCAATCCCCCAATCAGGCCTGTATGGGGGAGTGGCCAGATGGAAGCCACGCCTTAGTAAAAGGCACATGGCAGGCCGCCTGGAGAAACTTAATTCTTTGGTCTGATAAGACAAAGATTAAACTCTTTGGTGTGAATGCCAGGCGTCACGTTTGGAGGAAACCAGGCACCGCTCATCACCAGGCCAACACCATCCCTACTGTAAAGCATGGTGGTGGCATCATGCTATGGGGATGTTGGTGACAAGAACTGGAAGACAAGGTAGCATAAAAGGAAAGATGTAATGTAATGTAAATGTCCTGAATCTGATTGAACATCTCTGGAGAGATCATAAAATGGCGTCGCCGCCGCTTTCCATCCAACCTGATGAAGCTTGAGAGGTGCTGCGGGGAGGAATGGGGGGGGGGGCAAGTGTGCCAAGCTTTTGGCATCATAATCAAAAAGACTTAAGGCTCTAATTGCTGCCATCGACAAAGTATTGAGCAAAGGCTGTGACTACTTATATACATGGGCTTTCTTTTTCATGTTGTTATTATGGGATGTTGTGTGTAAAATTCTGAAGGGAAAAAATATTTCATCAATTTTGGAATAACCAAGTAATATAACAAAATGTGGAAAGGGTGATGCGCTGTGAATACTTTCCAGATGCACTGCTTATATTTAAAGGATGGGGTAACAAAATAGAATGAGCATTGGGTTAATGGTCAAGGATAGGTGAGTTGTAGTGATGAGCGGCACAGGCAACATTCGTATTCGCGGCATGCCGCAAATTTTTGGGAAAACATTCGGAAAATATTCGCATTCGGCAATATTCTTCTTATTGCGAATATCGGCAGTTTGATGCGAATTTCGCGAATTTTATATATTCGCGAATATATGTTTAACTTGCATTGAGGGGCGTGTTGAAAAAAAATTGCGAATTTTGGACGCCATCTAAGTGATTTTCACGATTGTGCCGATTTTCGCAATATTCCAAATATTCGCATCACCCCAATATTGGATTTAAAAACTGTTGATGGTTGCAGGGAGTGTTGCTAAGCTCTTGTTGCAGCCTTCCCATTCGTCCACTTGCATTGAGAGGCGTGTGTAATGGAAAAAAAATACCGAATATCCGGAATTGCGAATATTCCGCAATATATTCACCATCTTCGCAAATTTCCGAATTGCCGATATTCGCGATTAATATTCGGAATCCGAATATTCGTGATCATCACTAGTGAGTTGTTAAAAGTAGAACTATGGTCTCCATTTATAACAAACACATTGCTGTAGAACTTGACTATCAGTGTATCTGTACTTATAGTGCAAAGTCTCCCAAGTATCTATTAATCATGCCAGCAGTCAGCTTCCTGTGATAGTGTGGCAACAATACTGCACTGCTCCTGAATTTGAGGCAGAGTTGCTACTCTCATGTAGGCTGCACAAAGGGAACATACGAGACACAGAAAAACATTGCCTACTTTGTCCAAAACATGAAAACAAAACGTTTGGTGACTTACCATTGATGTGCAGGAACCCCCACTGAGCAGACACTGAAAAGAAAAAGCATTCTGTGTTATAATAAATAGATGACAAATACAAAGACAAATTAAATGATGAATTTCTTATACACAGAGTGGTGGTTTTAGGCATGGGCAACATGGGCGGCATCATGTTGGGGGCGGCATCTGGTCAGGTGCCTCCTCCCACCCTGCACACCTATCAATCACATGGTCGGGGAGAGAGAAGATCGTCTGGAGGAGTTGTAAGACATAAGCTGGCCATACAACTTTAGATCTCTCTGCCAGATATCCTTTAGATCTACCAACAACTATGTAGTGCCGGGTCCTCTGCGATTGAACACAGGTAGGCTTGATGGTTTAGAACCGTGGTGGGCAACTGAGTTGATATGGAGGGTCACAAGTGCGGCCCTCGGCATCACTAAAGGGCCGCACATAACATTTTCAATCCATACTGACTTACTGGTAATGCATATTGTGTGTCATCTAAATCATCAAAGGTTATGTGCCACAATATATACTATACAATTACCCCCCGTTCATTGGTGGAATAGTGGGAGCATAGGCACTCACCAGTCTGCTGATGCCCCGCCAACACTAGTGGAGAGGTGAGGGACTTGCTCAGGCACCATCTAGGTAGCTGATTGGCTTTTGCATACGCCTATATTGTAAGTTTATCGCCTCTCCTCCTCTTTCCACTCTTAAGGCCCCCATACACGTGTCGGATTCGCACCGGATTCCGGCACGATCGATTCCGGGCGCGTGCACGCCAAACGATCGTGCCGGAATCGCATGCAGCCCACCTTGTCCGATCGATCAGGTCCGATCGTTCAGGGGCCCAGAATCGGATCCGACAGAGAACCAACATGTTGGTTCCATCAGATTGATTCTGCCCAGATCAGGGGGAGTTGCCATTTGTGAGGTGGAATCGGAGGTGGAATCGCACACGGAATCGTGCCGGAATCCGCTCGGACAAGGTGGTATGCAGCGATGGATACTCTTAATTGGCCGATTGATCACACCTGCGATTCCCGGCAGAATCGCCGGAATCGATCGGATGATGAATCGATCGGACATGGAATCCGACACGTGTATGGCTAGCTTAAGAAGATCCAGAGCGAGGACCTGTCAGTGGGGGATCGGCGGACAGTTGAGTTTCTATGACCTATGCATTAACAGTAAGGTTTCGAGGGACGCAGGTGAAGGACTGAGGGGGGCTGCCAAAGAACGCTCAAAGGGCCGCAGGTTAGGCACCTGGGGTTTAGAAAGTCCCTCATATTACATGGTTTTGGTAAAACAAAAGGAGATCTAAAGGAAATCTGACAGAGAAATCTAAAGGTGTATGGGGGGCCCTTACGGTCCAAAGCCCCCTCAACCCCTAGGAAAGCATCTCCGGTCCCAGCAGGGGGGCGGAAGGGGAAGTTGCAGGGAGAGCTTGCCCAGGGCGTGGATATCCCTAGGACTGCCCCTGTCCACACAGCACCACCCAAGGGCGCAGTCCTGTCTGACAGGGGAGGGGGCAGAACCAGTTTTACCACCATTACCCTGTCACTGGACAATGAAAGGAGAAGCAGCACACTGGTAAGCCCACCTCTGCAAGGGCTTGTTTCCACGTGAGCGATCGGCGGCGGATGGATGTGGTTTTAATTACGCCGCCGTGTCCGTGGGCGATCAATCTCCCCTGCGTTGGCATGTGATTGTTCACGCGATCAGCCGCAATTTGCAAGCAATCCAACCTTTTTTTTTCAGAGAGCTTGCGAACGTGCACGATTATGTCCAATCGCGATCATGGAAAATGAACGGATGTGGTCAAAAATCGTATCTCTATTCACTGGGGAAGCGATTTTTGACCACATCCATTGACATGAATCTGCTAGGAGATGCGATCAGGCGCAGCACACGATTAAAAACCGCCATCAAAAATTTCGGGGCTATAAACGAGGTAATTTTTCGCCCCCACACACACACCCCTGGCTGTCCGATTCAGTCTAGTCTTTTGCGCCAAAAGGTGCAAAACAAATTTACCCCCCCTGGTGATCCACCGAGATCTAGATTTCAGTACCAAAAGAGTCGATATTCAAAATGAAATCTCCAGAACTTCCGGAAGATGGCGCTGCCACCTGTTTACTTTTCCAGCTCGGGAACCTGATGTCATCTCGAGCTGAAAACATCTTCTCCCATTCCATCCCCACCAATCAGAGACAGAGACTGCATACATGGGATATACAGTCTCTGACTGCACAGTGGATAATGCCAATGTCTGTGCAGGTCAGTGCTTCTCTCCTCTGTGCCTCTATGCAGTGCACAGGATCGGGAACACAGTTGACATGCAACGTTGGCATGGCACCAACCAGGCACCAACCGCCAAGCCCCGCTAGTTAGTTGGGCCTGGGCTGGGAGGAGCTGATATATTTATGCGTTTATAGTGGAAACATTTTGTTATTAAAATAGTTTTTTGGATAGAATAAGGAATGGAAGATGGCTTTTCTGCTTTTGGGGAAGATATTACTTCACTTCCTGTCCCAGAGGCATGACAGCAGGGTCGTTTCTCCCACTATGTGGGTGCATAGGGTCCTGGGTAGTGTTGGTGCTATGGACGAGCAAGGCCCGCACAGTCAGGTCGGCGTGCCTGCTTGATTAGGGCCGCCTACCTATGTAACTGCCCATCCAAGACATAGGAGTGTCCCTCTGATTGGCCGCCCATGCCTGCCCGCTCCTGGCACTGATACTCTGCCCGCTCCTGAGGAACTCTGATACTCTACACCACATGCATATTCCACATGCCAATCACTACTGACAATCTGACCAGCAGGGGGGGGGGGTTGGGGGATGCACAACCCACCCACCCCCGCTCAAAACCTGCTGAACCATAGCGCGAGCCCCCACTCAACAACTAGGTCTGCCAAGCGATAGCAACCCCCCGCTCATCAGGGGGCCACCATGCTATACCTTTGCCTAGGACCCCCTAAAGGCTAAAAACGGGCCTGCATGACAGGAAGTAAAAGGAGATATCTTCAAAGCAAGATGATATCTCTTGTTAGGTTTCCCAGATGGAGGTCTTTCCTTCACCTCCATTTAAAGAGAATGGGAGACCACCAGTGGGGAGACAGACAACTGTAAAAGCGAAGCAGGGGTCCCAACTTTTTTACATTACATAGAAAGAAACAACCCAACTCTGCCCCCCACTTCCACTACATTCACACATTTTGCCTTTTGAACACTTTAACCCTCTGAGCGTTTGCCAGGTGGCACGGTTTTTTTATAACCGTGCCACGGGCAATCTCGGCGGAGCACAATGAGCTCCGCCACGATTGCCTGCTCAGCTGAGGGATGTAAACAAAAGTCCGGCGTCGCTGGAGACGCCGGACTTCTGCTGACAGAAAGTGACGCCCCTCCAGTTTGACGGAGGTCTATGGCGCCGCCTACCCCCGCCCCCTTCGCGTCACCGGTGACGCGATAAGGGGCGGACCCGGAAGCATCGGCATACATGCCGATGCTCCCGACCGCCGTCAGAAGACGGCGAGACTTCAGGCGTTCCTCCGGCTAACTCGGGCTGAGTTTCATGATGCATGAAACTCAGCCCGAGTTAATTCGGGGAGAACGCTCAGAAGGTTAAGTAGATATTGATGATTGAACCCCTCCTTGGCATTACATGACTCAGTGGCTCCTCCTGCAGCACTGGGGTCCCACATTTAACCCTTGGCCTGGAGTTTGTAAGTTCCCCCCATGTCTACTGGGGTTTCCTCCTACTCTCCAAAAACTCTCCTTTCCGAGCTCCTCGTGGTTTAGGGATCTGCCTTCTCTGTTGGCGCCATATAAATACATGGAACCTCCCTCAGCTTTGTGCCAAGGATAATTATTCGGTTATGCCAAGCACAGAGGTGGCGAGGTAGATGAGAGCTACCGATGGAAGGAAGTTGACTATAAACACAAATAGAAACTATCGCTAGGGAAACTTTATTGCCATATCAAAAAGAAAAAAAAAAAAAGGTTTAATGGTTTGTGGCGATAATTCTAAGAAAGAGGTGATAGCGGCACCCGACTTGGCAAGAGGAGAAGGAAGTTACATTGACGTTGAAAGGCCTTGTCACCAAGGTAATTTCTCTGCATGTTTCTACTTATTAATGATTTCATAATTGTGCCGCCCTCCATTATCAGACGTGTACTGTGCATTGTATCCAGAAATGTTTACAGTCACATGGCTGCCCGGCCAGGCAAACCCTTACTGCTGCCGGTTGATAAAGATGGTCAAATTTTTCGACTTGCTGATTTTGTGAGCTGATTGCAAAGCCCCTGAACATGGCATCCTCACCAAAATTTCTGGCGATGTAGAGAAGGGTTGGGGGGACATTTGAAAAGAAAAAGTTTTGCTCTAGCACATGTAGTTTTTGCATAAATTAAGTAAAAAATTTCGACTTGACTTTGAGCTTCATTTGTGCAAAAACTTTTTGTGTTAGAGCCATACTTTATACCCCTTTATACCCCCAACCCTTCTTTACATCTCCAGCAAGTTTGGTGATGATACCATGTTGAGGGGCTTTGCAATTAAGTCGAAATCCTTGAAATGCCATCTCTACTGGTTGACTTTCCCTAAACCATTTAGGAGCATTATCAGCCCCCGTCCCCTTTCCCATTCAAACACAGGTTTAGAATGAGGACCAGCGCCCCCCTGGAATACCTTTGCGCCCCCCAGTTTGGGAACCACTGCCCTTACCACCCCCAGCCAGGGCACCTAGGTGCACCCTACTTGAGTCTACTTAAAGTCATGTGCAGAGGTGGGAGGAGCCGCGCAGGGTAAAACCTGACGGCAGAAGTGACGTCGCCCTTTTTTGCAAAGAAAAGCCTCCCTCCCTATTTTCTGGCTTGTTTTTGGCTTTTTGCTGGTTCAGTGGTATGGGGGATTTGGTGTCTAGTTGTCTCAGCAGGCGCGTCCAGGACGGCGTCCATGAAGAAGAGCGATGGTTAAAACCCTATGGGGTGACCTGGTGGCAGGCACCAGGTGTTAAACATTGGGCTCTTGCTGGGTGAATGATGGTTATGGTTATTTCAGTGGCTTTGGTTAGAGATGGTGGAATTTTTCGACTTGCTGATTTTGTGAGCTGATTGCAAAGCCCCTGAACATGGTATCCTCACCAAAATTTCTGGCGATGTAGAGAAGGGTTGGGGGGACATTTGAAAAGAAAAGGTTTTGCTCTAGCACATGTAGTTTTTGCATAAATTAAGTTTAAAATCAAAGTCAAAATTCCGATTTTCGAAATTTTGACTTGACTTTGAGTTTCATTTGTGCAAAAACTTTTTGTGTTAGAGCCATACTTTATTTTTGTAGTATACCCCCCAACCCTTCTCTACATCTCCAGCAAGTTTGGTGATGATACCATGTTCAGGTGCTTTGCAATTAACTTGAAATATTCAAAATGGTCAAATTAAAAAAAAAAATATAGACCAGTGTTTCAGTGTTTCAGTGTTCAGTGTTTCAGTGTTTTTCTCTATGGAGAAAACAGTTTTCAGTATGATTCCCCAGATGTGCTCCTTTGAAGTTAACCCTCTCTCCCCTGGTGTGATGCCACCAGATCCATCACACCAGGGGAGAGAGGGTGCCAAAGGGAATTGTACTGGATACAGTGATAACTCTATTCAATACAATTCAAAGTAAAAAAAAAATGAATCAAAATGTCATTATAAACAAAATATAAATATGAATACATACTGTTTTGAAATCTTTCATACAAAATAAGTATTTTAGAGATTTTATCATGCAAATGATACCTTTTCTTACTTTTTTTATGTAATTTTTTTAATGTTTTAATTTAAAATTTTAAATGTAATTTTTTTACATAATTGTGTGTTTTAAACATTATTATATTCAGGATGTCTACTAGACCCTTGCACGGACAGATTTTAGGAAGTTACAGGCCTACAACATAAAAATATACCCTTTAAGTCTATGGTGTGCTTTTGGTTCCGGAAGTCTATGGTGCGCGTTCCATGTTCCGGACGTGACATCGCTTCTGGTATATGGAACGTGACACTATGCACTACATGTACGAAAGTGACATCACTGACACCAAATTCCCAGCAAGCAGATGGACGTCTGACTTTTCTAAAAGCCCACTCTGCCTGTTTGTGAATGGACAAGGCTGATGTTCCGCCATCACTATTCAAGATCAACACTACTGATGACATGGATGGTTGGGTGAGATATCCTTGTCCCGAGATATCCTGGTCCCCAACAAGGATTGTTCTCCAATGTGGACTCACAAACATCCACAAACACAAGGGGGGAGGGACATTACAAATAGTTTTCTGGCCAAAATGGAACCTCTCACCCATGATTAGAGATGGTCGAATTTTTTTTTAAAAATTCAACCATTTCGCTGGTTTCGACTTAATTGCAAAGCCCCTGAGTATGGTATCATTACCAAACTTGCTGGAGATGTAGAGAAGCGTTGGGGGTATACTCCAAAAAAGAAAGTATGTCTCTATCACAAATAGTTTTTTCACAAATGAAGTTCAAAGTCAAGTAGAAATTTCGAAAATCGAAACTTTGAACTTTGAACTTAATTTATGCAAAAACTACATGTGCTAGAGCAAACCTTTTTTTTCAAATGTTCCTCCAACCCTTCTCTACATCTCCAGCAATTTTGGTGAGGATACCATGTTCAGGGGCTTTGCAATAAGCTTACAAAATTAGCAAGTCGAAAAATTCAACCATCTCTACCCATAATGAGGAGGAACATCCCTTCAAATCAAGCTCCTTGCAGACATTACATAAATGTTCGTTCTGCGGTCAGACCTGTTATCACACAACTCCAGCTTGACATACGACTGCCTGGCTCCTCGCACCGGCAACAACAAGAACATAAGTGTGAGAAAATACAGTTAGTGTAACCTGACTAAGGGTCTAAGACAAGTTGGAACTTCGCTTTCCTACAGTGGTATCTAAAAGTAATGACTACACCCTTCTCCTATTTCCCAATATACAGTGCAGAAGCATGATGACAGTTTCATGCCAAAATACCAGCGTGATTTTTATCACTCCCACATAAGACGTGGGCAACACATTCAATTGCAAAGGATTCAGAGGTCTCTGGCCTCCATAGCTTAGGTGACATGAAGGGTACTGGAAAACTGCTCACAATTACCCTGTTTCCCCTATGATAAGCCATCCCCATCAAATAAGCCACCCCCATTTTCGCCCAAAAATGTTAAAATAAGCCACCCCTCCCCCACGATACCTGCCCCTGCCTGAATCTCCCATTCAGGTGGTGCGATGGGTAACTGTGTGCCTCCGTCAGGGCAGGAAGGCCAAGCAAGCTGCTGATCCCTGCCGAACCAGTAGAACACCAAAAAAAGTGAGTCAGTGAAGGGGACAATGACTGGCACAGAGTGATCAGAAGGGGACAATGCATATCACAGAGTGATCAAGAGGGGACAATGAATGGCACAGAGTGATCAGAAGGGGACAATGATTGGCATAGAGTGATCAGAAGGGGACAATGATTGGCACAGAGTGATCAGGAGGGAACAATGATTGGCACAGAGTGATCAAAGGGGGACAATGAAAGGTACAGAGTGATCAGAAGGGGGCAATGAATGGCACAGAGTGATTAGAATAGGACAATGATTGGCACAGAGTGATCAGAAGGGGACAATGAATGGCACAGAGTCATCAGTGGGCACAATGAATGGCACAGAGTGATCAGAATGGGACAATGAATGGCACAGAGTGATCAAGAGGAGACATTGAATGGCACAGAGTGATCAGGAGGGGACAATGATTTGCACAGAGTGATCAGGAGGGGACAATGAATGGCACAGAGTGATCAAAGGTGGCAATGATTGGCACAGAGTGATCAAAGGGGACAATGAATTGCACAGAGTGATCAGATTGAGACATCTTCCTTAAAAATAGGACCAAGGGCATATTTTGGCGTTTCAAAAAATATAAGACAGTGCCTTATCATCGGGGAAACACAGTAGTTGTTTGCCTTTATTGAGGCAAAATCTTGTTGTTCTTTGAATTGTCTGGGAATGGCACATATGCAAGCTTAGTGTATAGGCTCACTCAATATACCGTATGTGTACACAAAAGACACCCGGACCATAAGACGCACCCCATTGTTTTAAATTGAAAATAACCATGCTACGGTATGCATTGGAGCTCAGCATTCTAGACACTTGCGCTGTTGGCTTGGTCTTTCATGGTAAATCTGGTCTTCCCAGTTGGTGTTGGCGTTATCCTCACGTTCTATCCCAGTGGCGATAACCACGTTACATTATCAATTGAAGCGCAGCATTCTGGAATCTGGCGCTGTTGGCTTGGTCTTCCCTGGTAAATCTGGTCCTCCCACCAGCTCAGTTGGGAAGAACACACAATGCTGCTGATATAACTGGGATTGTCAAGCCATATGCTCAATGAGGTCATCATGGTATTCAGATAAGCTTTGTTGCTAGACCGATCATTCTCCAGTCTAGACCTTAAGCTGCTAAAATCAAACATCTGGATGTTAGGAAACATATGGATTTTCTTCTCCACCAATTTTCTCCAATGTTTGTCTTAGCTTTTCTTCCTTTTAGATATTCCAGAAACTGCTACCAGACTAGTCCCAACGGTTACAAAAATAAAAGGAGCTCGGGGTCAATAAAGAAAAGAGAGGAGGAAGTGTCAGCTGCAAAGGGAAGAAAGTTCATCTCATGTCTTTGACGCCCCACCGTAGATGTTGTTTCCTCTTCCATGATAAGGGCTGAGAAGGCATTTGTTTGACAAGCAGGAATGTAAGTCGGATCTTAACGGCGGTGACTTGGTTGTATGTCTGAAATAGTTGAGCGAGCTTGTTAGAATGATGGCAAGAACTTTCTGCCGACAAAGATGGGGAATTTGATTGAGCTTACATTTACGAATGACTTCAAACATTTCCCATCTGGATCAGCTGTCTACAGCTGCTCTCCTGGCTGAAGAGGGGAAGAAGATGGCTTTGTGCTTAGAAATGTCACTCGTGTCCTCACCTGACCTTGACAGCATCTCGGTTCTGTTTGACTAAAAAGATATTAACAAGTACACCACTTAATGTAGACATCATGTGATGCTGTTGGGTGTTGGGTGGAAGTTACTTAGAGGCTGTTCTATTTCAATCCCGGAGCTGTCGTAGAGTGCTGTACCGTGTCGGCCATCGATGAATACAGGAAGTCTGGAGTTCAAGTGATACCAGTTATTGGGTAACTGAAGTAATTAACCCCCCTGGCGGTACCCCGAGTGCTGCTCCGTGTAAGTTTGTTTTACAGAACAAGCTCACCCCGAACTGTTCTCCTGGATACTGAGCTCTCCCCAGCGATTCTGAATATTGGCAAACGCGCCAATCACTTCTGGATCCACCACTTTGGTGATGGGCGACGTCTTTGGCCTGCCTGGAGGGAGGGCGGAAAATCAAAGCAGAGTACTCACAATGCGTACTGCCAGGGAGGTTGAAGAAAAAACTTGTGTGATGTCTCAGATGTCTTCAGGCTTAAGCTGGCCATACACCTTTAGATCTCTCTGTCAAATATCCTTTAGATCTTCCAACAACTATGTAGTGCCGGGTCCTCTGCGATTGAACACAGGTAGACTTGATGGTTTAGAAAGTCCCTCATATTACATGGTTTTGGTAAAACAGAAGGAGAGCACGCTGCACTCCATCGCTCAGAGTATCGTCAAGCACCCTTTTTGTGCTGGCCGTTAGTTTAGACAGGGACACATTCAAACTAATAGTATAGATGTCAGAGGGGAATCTGGCGGAGCCGCTAAAGGAATACTAACAGATAAGCTTCTCTAAACATAAAAGAAATGTGCTGACTTTACATTAACATAATGACTTAACAATAGGACAATTAGTTTATTTAACATTATTGGAGACCTTGTGGGGTCCCCGCTTCTCCCGATGTCCTCACGCTGTAAGATCCACTTTAGATCCAATATATCCATCTAATCAAGGAAACACGTCCGGTTAAACCGTCCCCCGAGGAACCATCACGCGAAACGCGTTGGAACTAAAGCTAGCCACACATGGTTCAATTGACTGTACAATCAATGTAATTCGATCAAT
>CM070034.1:169548161-169560403 GCA_036250615.1 Ptychadena robeensis
TTTGCATAAATTAAGTTCAAAATCTAAGTCGAAATTCCGATTTTCAAAGTTTTGACTTGATTTTGAACTTAATTTGTGCAAAAACTACAAGTGCTAGAGCATAACTTTTTTCTTTGTAGTATACCCCAAACCTTCTCTACATCTCCAGCAAGTTTGGTGATGACACCATGTTCTGGGGCTTTGCAATTAACTTCAAATCGTCAAATTTTTGAAAAACAATTCGACCATCTCTACACAGCATCCGCCAAGCAGGTAAAGTCTATGTGTACTGTCGGGATCCCTGTCAAGCAATACGCTCAGCGGAGGGGGTCCTGACGGATGTGGAAACATAGCCTTATGGCTCCCATACACGGATAGATTTTTCACTAGATTTTTGATCAGTCGATTGATCACCGCGCGTGTTCACGAGATCGGTGATAGATCGAGTTCTGTCCACCCTGAACGATCGACCAAATAAAATCGGAATCGACTAAAAATCGGATCGGACATTGAACTGACATGTAAGGTTTTTTTCGGCCGATCGTTTGGCAATCGGAGTACGCTGGTGGACCCATAGCTTTCTATGCAGCAGCCTTTCCGATCGATGGATTTTGTGGAATCTGCCATTTTGGAGATCGGCTCATGTCCAAATCGACCACAAATCAGAATCCTAAGGTGGTGTTCCATGGATTCCCGATCGCCTTGAATGATCGGATCGGGAATTGATCGGTGACAAATCGACGCGTGTGTGGCTGCCTTTAGATCACCTTATTCCTTGTGATGTACTGTAACCAGATTTCACAGAGTTCTTCACCTTGGCTGTGAGTGGTCTGCAATGACCTTTTTGCTCCAAATAGGTGTATCTAAAAAACAAAACTTTTAATAAAAGTGACTTACTGAACCTTGTTGGTGTTTGTATCTCCATTTTTTATTTCTTTTTCCAAATGGCTAAACTCCTAGTTTTTGAACTCATGAAGTTCTTTACCATTCTTAACCATTTGGGAAGGGAAAATTTCCCCCTCGCCCTTGGACTTCTTAGCTTTCTTCTGGTTGTGATCAATAACAGTCCGTGTTAAGAAATCTGTTACACCCAACTAATCATTCACCGATATAACCTTCTATGAGCCCATATGGTATGTGTCACGAACCAGCGGGTGCGCACCCACTGAGCCACAAGTCTTACCTCCTCCAAGGGCGTTGTGTAAGTGGATCCACTCGTTCTTTACAATACTCCTGAAGGTGGGGATAGACTTTTCAGAGGGGGACACTAGGTCGCTACCCCTTGAGGGAGGGTAGGTACTCAAAGCAGATGGTCCAGAGGACACAAGGGAAAGGCACCAGAGACACAAGCCTCGTAAGCAGGCTGGGTTATAACCAGGAGCAACTGCGGGAACCAAGGGATGAGGCAATGGCGTCGTCAGGCAGACAAAGGATCAGGGCATGCGGCACATGTACAGGTCAGGCAGTCCAGGTTGGCAACAGAAGAGTCAAGGCAGGCAGACAAGGGTTAAACAGGTAGCAGAGTCTTAGCAGGGGACCTTAACACTGAGACATAGAAACAAGGTGGATTATTTATATACATGCAGGAGAACTACGAATGGTCAGCCTAGGATCTCTAGCATAACTTAAGATGGTCGAATTTCGAAGGGTTGTGGGAACATTGAAAAAAAAAAAGGGTTTGCTCTAGCACATGAAGTTTTGCATAAATTAAGTTCAAAGTCGAAATGTTGACTTTGAACTTAATTTATGAAAAAAAATGTGTTAGTTACCATGCTCAGGGGGCTTTGAAATTAATAGTAGAAATGGGGTATAATGTTTGGAGGGGTGGCAGCAGGGCCAGGCCGACACAGAGGCTGAAGAGGCTCCAGCCTCTGGGCACTGCTCAGGTCTAGGCGCTGCTCAGGGGGTTAAACTTCTGATGCTCCATCTCGTCCTGCACTTTCTTCTCAGTATTGCAGTTGACGAGATGGAGCCGTCCAGCTAAGCTCAGATCAGCTCTAAGCTGGCCGATGTCACCCCTCTCCCAGCCCAATTTGCATTGGAATGTCCCGCGCCCCCCCCCGGACTGCTGCGCACTTGGGCAGCTCAGCCTCTGTTGTTGGTGGACCTTGTCCCGGCCCTGGGTGGCAGTGGGGAACATGGCCACGATGTCTATGGTCATTTCTAGAGATAGTTTATGTTTGGAGGGGTGGCAGTGTGGACTATTTGCAAGATAGTAGTTACCTCCTGCTACAAAGCTGTGTGCGCCCCGTGCGGGGATATAGGGGATACCACTCAGCAGAGCACTCCTGTTGTTGGCTGGAGCTGGTGGTCCACTCGCCTCCTTATTGGCAGACGATACTGGACTCAGAAGTACCTACCGGTAACAGCGAGGCATTTATCTAGTCTCTTAGTTAATCATTGCATTAAAGTCATAACCAGCTGCAGTAAGAACATGTGACAGTTACATAAGTTATATTCTGTATAAGTATTTGTGGGAAAATGTATGCATTCCTATACTGGGAACGGGTTTGGTTCCACTTATTGATGCTGAGAGGTGTGTTTCAGCCTATAAAGGAATGCATGGTGGAAAAAAAGTGAAAACGTTCTCAGTCATATCTCTGTCATTCTCCTGCTACCAGCAGAATTTACAAGAGTTCCCAAGCTGTACATAATGTCAGATGTTTCTACAGCTATGTGCTGAGCTGGCAATACATTATCTCTTCTAATAGACAGTGGCTGGGACGCCATCAGAAATTTCAGGGCCCCATAGTATGTCAATTATTCAAGGCCCCTTACCCAACCCTCCACCCCCTGTCTGAGGACTCCACAGGAGGCTTACCTGCTCTGTAGCCATGGGACTAAGGTGTTGGCAGCACTTCCTGACAGCCGCAGGGCATGGCAATGATCGGGCAGTGGACCTCCCTAGTAGTGTTGAGCTTGAATATTTGATTTTCGAATATTTAGCTCGAATATCGCTATTTCACCATTTCGCGAATATTCACGAATATATCATCGGATATCCGACGCGATCGTGATTTTTCGCGATTTATTGCACTTTTATAATCGCGATCCATTGCAATGAATGGGATAATATAATCGTGATGCGATTTTTTAAAATGGAAATGACGGATATTCTCCCAGTCCAATATCCAAGCTCCATTGACTTGCATGCATTGCGCATATTTGGTCACATTGCGCTTTCTCGGATAATCGCGATTTCGGATTCCGCCATTCTCCATTGACTTGCATGCATTGCGCATATTGGGTCGCAATTGCGATTGTTAGATCGCAATTCATGTCGTAAGTGCGGATATTCGAGATTACGAATATGGAATCGAATATTATGGCGGATATTCGCGAATTCGAATACTGCCTAGTCGCTCATCACTACTCCCTAGATGGTCAGGCCCGGGCCAGGAGGGCCCACTGTAGCGTTCTGGTGGTGGCCCTGGTCAGTAGGGTTATGTGGCATACAGATATCTGCTCCCATCCATCTTGGCTGCTGAGGCCGATCTTGAGCCCAGCAGAAGACTGGCCATACACGGGTCCTTACCAGTGCAATACATGAACCCTCAAGTGCAGCAGGACGATATCACCACTAGTGTTAAGCTACAATATTAGATTCTAGAATATTTAGCTTGAATATCGCCATTTCCACATTTGGCGAATATTCGCGAATATATCTTAGGATATCCACCGCCATTGCGATTTTTGGGATGGAAATGACTAATATTTTCCCAGTTGAATATCCGAGTTCCATTAACTTGCATGTTTTGCGCATACGTGGCCGCAATTGCGACTTTTAGTTCACAATCCATGTCCACAAACGCGATATTCGAGATTACGAATATGGAATCGAAAACCATTGCGGGTATTCACGAAATTATGCGAATTCGAATATTGCCTAGTCGCTCATCAATAATCACCATGCTGCGTGAGAGCTTCACCCTCGGTCCCCATTCAAAGCAATGGAAATCGGACAGGGTTTACCAACATGTTGGTTCCCAGTTCCATCAAGTTTTGATCGGTGGTCACAATCAATTCAAGCACAATCAATCACCGCAAACGATTGATTGAGCTCAAATTGATTGCGGCCACCAATTTCTTAGAGTGGGATCACTTGGAGAAATTTACCCGTGTATGGCCATCTTTATCTCTCATGTCCAAGCAGCACCCTCCATTGGTGGTTGGGTCCAGTTTCCTCCAGAGCAAAGAAAGTTGACCCCAGAAGCCTCTAGGTTGTATATTAAACATACTCATTTAAGAAAAAATTAATTAATTGTATGCACCTCACTAAGCATGAGCAATTGATAACTGTGGGTAGGGTTTTTGGTTTTGTCCCTTCTCTGGGTCATGTTCCTTACAGAAAGTTCTTCCTCCATCTGTGGCCAAGCGTCTACTTTGAGCTAAAAGTCCTCTCTGTTGAGCACAATCTCCGTGTTGTACCATAGACAGTCCAGAAAGAGACCACCGGCACAATGCTGGTGTGGCTGACCATTTAGGACCCTTTCCCAATGGAGATGTTTTCCCTGGCACCATCCCACCAGCAGGAGAATCACAAAGGATCATTTAACCTTATTCAAGTCACCTTCTTGGTCCAGCCAGCAAGGCAATAGGATAGAGCCTCACCAAACATAGAGAGGCTAATATATTGCCGGAAGAGAATTACGGACAATTATTCCAAACAAGGAACTAAACCTTTGATAAAACCAACCATAATCAACCAAAAACCAACCAACCACTATATTGTGCCTCATTGCCTCAAGACTTCCAGACCATCAAACACCCCAACCCACTAGGCTGGCATGACCAGAAAAGTTCCATGCTATTACACTCTGGTGATTAGCCAGTGAGGTCAGATCTTCTACAATGACCTCATAGCAGCACCATCATCATCCGTTCCTACCACCTGACCAATACCTGCCAATCAGGCAAAGGTAGCCATAGACACCTTGATTTGTTTGCGATCGATTCCCGATATGAACATTCCTGGTGATCAAGAAATCAGCGATTATTTTGCAATCGATGGCACACCACCTTGGAAGTTGATTTTGACAGAGGCAGATTCCTCAAAATCAATCGATTAGCATGGCTGCACCATAGAGAGCTATGGGTCAATCACACAGGAAGTGATCGAGGGTCTCCACTAGTGATGGCCGAACTTCGGCCATGTCCGTCCGCGAACGGGCGGAGCGGACTTTTAAAAAAGTCATCCGCCCGCCCGTTCGCGGACAGAAAACCCGGCACCTGGAACGCATTGTTCCTGGTTGTGCTAACCAGATGTGAGGTCACTGACGTCACATCCGGGTTTGCGAGCCAGTTTTTCACTGATAGACCGGGTTCTCTACCCGGTCTTCAGTGAAATATTCTTCCTGCGGCATGATCTCGCTGCTAATGATCCCACCGGAGGAAGAATAGAGGGCTCCTTCTCGCCAGCGAACAGGGCGGGTCGAACACCCATACTGTCCGCTAGCGAGAAGGAGGGCGAACATGCTTGTTCGCGGCCAAACTGCATCACTAGTCTCCACCAACGTACTTGGTGACAAATGACAAACAATCGACCCAAAAAAACCACGAAATGTCGGATACATTTTTGGGTTGAAAATGAATGCTGCCCACCCTGAACGATCTACAAAAAAATCGTAATCGACCAAAAATCTGATCCAACATGTGGTTTATTTGGGTTGATCGTTGGTGGAGACCCTCAATCACTTCTTGTGCGAATGATCAGAAATCGGGAATAAAGTTTTGTTTGTTAACAGTTGGCTCCTGTCTAATGTTGAGCGAGAAAATTTGAGATTCAAATATATTTGTTGAATATCCAACATTCAAGAATTCACAATATATCGCAAATGTGCGCTCGGATATAGAGATGGTCAAATTTTTTTTCAAAAATTCTATCTTTTCGACGATTTAGAGTTAATTGCAAAGCCCCTGCATATGGTATCATCACCAAACTTGCTGGAGATGTAGAGAAGGGTTGGGGGTATACTCCAAAAAAAGTATGTCTGTAACACAAATTGTTTTTGCATAAATTAAGTTCAAAGTCAAGTAAAATTTTTGAAAATCAGAATTTCGACTTTAATTTTGAACATAATTTATGCAAAAACTACATGTGCTAGAGCCATACTTTTTTTAAAAAAATGTTCCCACAACCCTTCTCTACATCTCCAGCAATTTTGGTGATGATACCATGTTCAGGGACTTTGCAATCAGTTTACAAAGTTAGCAAGTCGTAAAATTCCACCATCTCTACTTGAATATTCACAATGGCGGATATTCGTCATACTATGTTTCAACACCGTTTATCGGCATACATTGCGTATATTTGTGCACATTGCGAATGGATTTGCACAATACGCACAGCGCTCGTACTGGCTGAGATCACAGAATGAGGAAGAGAAGCTGTAAAGCTGATTCGCGAATCTTTATGAATAATTGCGAACGGCTAAGCGTGTTGTAAGGCAATAGAATACAGTCAAATCGAATGTTATGAATTTCAAATGTTGCTTAACATAGTTGCGAAATTATGCGAATTTGAATATACCATATGCTGCTTAACACTATTGGGAATTAGTGATGGCCGAAAAGTTCGCCGGGCGGACAGCATGTTCGTAGTTTGCAATGCCGGCAGACATTATGGGTGTTCGACCCGCCCCTATACCTTAACATGGAGACACAGTGCGACCCCACACCCTATAGTCAGGTGGTACAGTACAGCCAATAACACTTCCTTTCGCTCCTGGAGAATACCCCCCCTTATAAAAGAAGCAGCCCGGCAGCCATTTTTACATTTATCCTGTGTCTCAAGTACTAGACAGATAGGGAGAGCTGCTGCTGATCGAGGGATGGCTATAGCTAAGGTATTCTGTTACATGTAGTTCATCATCAATGAGCCACAAAAGTCCTTCTCTGGGGGTGGGGTATGCTGTATTATGCATTGCAGAGAGATCTGACTATGATGTGCAGCAAAACTACTGTCAGCTGACTTTTGGCAAAATCTTTAATTTCTAAAGAAAACAGCATTTAAAAAAATCCATATTTTGGGGGGGAGAAGTCTAGCCATTGATCCCCCTCTGGCATGACACTGTCCAGGTTGCACCCTTTTGACTTTTTTTTATTGGTATTTTGGCTGCAAATATCACCTGAAGGTTTGAGAAGTTCGAAATTGAAATCAATGGAGGTTCGACGCTCGCAGCGGGTATTTGCAGAAGTTTGATTTTCCTGTTCGCAGCTGATGTTCGTCCATCACTAGTGGGAATCTACCACTGGCTACCACATGCCACCGGCTAGCTAACCTGGTTCAGATTTGAACACAAAGATATCTTTAACAGATTTCTCCTCTTTATAATTGTTCTTCATGGTTCTGACCAAAGCGCGTCACAGGTCAAGTACACTACGGTGCTGACGTGACATCACTCTTCAACATTTCACCCGCTTGTGACACGGGGGCTAGGTCATCCTGATTCACACATCCAGGCAATAACCTCCACAATGTCAGCTACCTGAAAGGAACATTGGATTCCTACAGGTTTATTGATTGCTTGCTCCTGCGTGACGCAACCTCCAGGTGCTTTGAGCACGCGATGGAAAGAGGGCCACGCTTTTTCCAAAGAAATTGTGCAAGGCAAACCAAACAGAAACATTTCTATTTTCTCTCCAGATATGACACGCGGAAAACGTCATCAATCACCAGGAATCCACGTAATGACATTCTATGGACTCAAACTCCTTTAAGCCCCCCATACACGTCTAGATTTTCTGTTCAATCAACTTAAAAAGATTTTGATTGATTGTATGTTTGTCAACTGTAGTAAAGGCCCCCATACACGTGTCGGATTCCCACCGGATTCCGGCACGATCGATTCCGGGCGCGTGCATGCGAAACGATCGTGCCGGAATCGCATGCAGCCCACCTTGTCCAATCGATCAGGTCCGATCGTTCAGGGGCCCAGAATCGGATCAGAAAGACCAATATGTTGGTTCTCTGTCGGATCCGATTCTGGGTTATGTGGTAAAGATAGGCAAAGGACAACTGGTCAGTTTATTCTAAAGGCAGCCATACATGGGTCATCCCAATCTGACCATTCTAGAAGATTGTGGAATCACCGATGGATCGAGAATGGATAGAACACCACCTTGGGAATCTGATTTGTGGTGGATTTGGACATGAGCCGATCTCCAAAATGGTCAATTCCACAAAATCCATCGATCGGAAAGGCTGCTGCATAGGGAGCTATGGGTCCACCAATGTACTCCGATTGCCAAACCTTTGACCAAAAAAAACCAACATGTCGGTTTCATGTCTGATCCGATTTTGTTTGGTCGATCGTTCAGGGTGGACAGAACCTGATTGATCGCCGATCGATCTCATGAACACGCGCGGTGATCGATCGGGCCAAAAGTTGAGTGCAAAATCGGCCCGTGTATAGGCCCCCATACACGTGTCGGATTCCCACCGGATTCCGGCACGATCGATTCCGGGCACGTGCACGCGAAACGATCGTGCCGGAATCGCATGCAGCCCACCTTGTCCAATCGATCAGGTCCGATCGTTCAGGGGCCCAGAATCGGATCCGACAGAGAACCAACATGTTGGTTCCATCAGATTGATTCTGCCCAGATCAGGGGGAGTTGCCATTTGTGAGGTGGACAATCGAACACGGAATCGTCCCGGAATCCGTTGGACAAGGTGGTATGCAGCGATGGATTCTCTTAATTGGCCAATTGATCACACCTGCGATTCCCGGCAGAATCGCCGGAATCGATCGGATGGGTGATCGACTGGCCATGGAATCCGACACATGTATGGCTAGCTTAACAGATATTTGAACTTTTTGGGGATTGACTGAAAGTGTAATCAATTTCAATACAACCAATTCAAATTTTCCAATACGTCCAATCCTTTTCCAAAAATTTTTTTCCCCAATTTAAATTGTTTTAGGTTGATCTAACCATGTGGGCTGTCATAGATTTTCAATCAATCAACAAACAAATTGACTGAATTAAGTTAATTGGATGAAAAATCTAGACGTGTATGGGGGCCTTTAGTCTTTGAACCCTTAAGCAGGGTACAGACGTGGAGATATGGGTCAAATCGATGGCCATTTCGAGCGCCGTGCGTGCTCACGGCCATCTATCTGACCCATATAGTCTGCCCCTTGCGCCGCTCGAAAACAGCCTTATCGGACAATACGGCGATGTCCGATGCTTTGCCTGGGTCACCCCGGCTGCTCCGATATCTGACAGCAGCGTGATGACGTCATCACGCTGCTGCAGGGTATCTGGGTACCAGGGTACCTGCTTAAGGGTATATCTGACGTCATCACGCTGCTGTCAGATATCAGCAGAGCTGGGAAGAGACAGCTCTGCTCTCCCTAGCTCAGCCGATGCTTTGCCTGGAGACCCACTGTCTCTATGCAAAGCAACGGATATTGGCAGTATTTACGGTCATGTCAGATATGGGTGTTATTGAGCGGGATTGATTGGTCCCGCCTGAAAACAGCGATGGCCGCATATCATATGGGCCAGATAGATGGCCGTGAGCGCGCACGGCGCTCAAAGCGGCCATCGATCTGGCCCATGTCTACAGGTCTGTACTCTGCTTTATTTCATATACAGCGTTGTATAATATGTTACCGCTTGATGAATATAATAATAATATAGTAGCTTCATTCTTCTTTTATTCCCAGCATTCCATGTAATATCCACAAAGATTACACGTGTGACCTGCTATTAGCTGTCTATCACAGGTTAGGCAAAGGTCTACCTAAGCTCTTCTGGACCCCCTTTGTCTATCTGTAGGTAGAGTGGCTATATATCTATCTCAAGTAGTGATGAGCGGCACAGGCAATATTAAAATTTGCAATATTTTGTGAATAATTCTACTAATATTCGATTCGATATTCGCAAATATTCGCATTTTCAAACATTGCATTGCGTAAATATATACGCAATTATAATTCACTCGCAATAACCTTCAAAATGAATGGTCACATGTGCTATTTATTGTCGCATTACGAATATATTTTTACACCCATGCTCATAAGAATAAGCAGAATATCGTAAATATTCAAAATTGCGAATATCTGCCACCATATTCAAACTATACATATTCAATACATCATATTCAACACTAATCTCAAGTCCCGGAGGAGCATGCACATGATATTGGCTACAATGGGGCTCCAAAGCTACAAATTGCCAATTGT
Source organism: Ptychadena robeensis (assembly GCA_036250615.1). Lineage (NCBI taxonomy): Eukaryota > Metazoa > Chordata > Amphibia > Anura > Ptychadenidae > Ptychadena > Ptychadena robeensis. Next base: position 169,558,334 of record CM070034.1, read on the forward strand.
TGCCAGATGAGTGGTGGAGTGCAGCCAGATGACGTCATCACGCTGCTCTCCATCGCCCACAGCATCGGAAAACACCCTTTGTGTGCGGGCCGTTAGTTCAATGGGGACACCAGTGAACATGTCCGTTCTCTGGCCTCTGGTTCTCTGGCCTCTGGCCGCTTGTTGCGTGTGTGTGGGCCTTAATGGAGATGTTCTTCAGTAGTTTGTAAAGATAAATAATCTTAATGGAGAGTTCTCAGAAGTAATACTGTGGGGAATCAGCTCAAAGGTGTACTTGCACAGCATCAATCCACACGCTTTTATCCTTTTAAAGGCCCCCATACACGGGTCAGATTCCCATCTGATTCCGGTACGATTCCGGTACGGCGCGTGCACGCGAAACGATCGTGCCGGAATCGCAGTAGCCCACCTTGTCCGATCGATCACGTCCGATCGTTCGGGGGCCCAGAATCGGATCCGACAGAGAACCAACATGTTGGTCTTTCTGATCCGATTCTGCACACATCAGGGGGAGTTGCCATTTGTGAAGTAAGCGATCGGACACGGAATCGTCCAGGAATCCGTGGGACAAGGTGGTATGCAGCGATCAGATACTCTTAATTGGCCGATTGATCGGAGCTCCGATTACCGCTGAGATCGCCGGAATCGATCGGATGGGTGATCGATCGGCCATGGAATCAGAACGTCTATAGCTAGCTTAAGGGCTCCTGCCCATGTTTATTTGAGCACACAGTCCAAATAAAGGGTTACCCTCGCAGGGGTTAAAAGACATCCAAATAAAGAAAGTTCCTCAAAAATGCCAAGCCTCCTGGCTTGGCCCCGATCAACATCAGTTCCTTCCCTAGGAATCCTTCATGGCTAGCAGCCATTAGCATGGGGCCACACACTCCCTGTGTACCCTGTGTTTGCTGCACCCAGAAGCACTGTCTCCAACCTCATCTGGGAGCCCTGACTGAGTGGTCCCAACTCCTTTTGTGGAGACACACCCAGCCATCTCGTTAGGGTCTAGCAGGTGTATCTTGCTGGATACACACCAGCAGACCCCTTCACTGCCGCATATGGACCATCCACACCGTGGCAGACCACCGGTCTGTCACAATACATTGAGCGTAAATTGATTATAGCGTTGGATCTCTTGCATAGACTTCCACCCAATTTTCATAAAAAAAATAGTATCTTACCCACAATGGGTTTTTAAACGTGACATAGGGGCCAGACCAAGATACTGCAAGGGCCGCCCGGCATAGGGGTCCTAAGTCCTCGCAGCTAGGACAGGATATTTAAAAAAAGAAAATATGTTATACATAATAGATAGAGAAGCTTAAACATTCTATTGCAGCAAACTACGCCTTAGGAAACAATCCAAACTATTATCCTCTATGTGTTATCTTCACTTATTGCAGGGGATGAGGGGAGCCAGGGCATCTTCACACCAAGGTGACAAAGGGCCGAATTAGAAGACTTCAGGACCGGTTTTGGCCCCCGGCCTTAGTTTTCCCACATGTGATCTAAGTAACCAGTCGTTTGTCCTCTGCTTGACTTCTTTGTACGCAGCTTCAACATCCGCTTTACCTGGTTTCCAGTTGCTTAGTTTGGGTCAGTTTTCCTTGTCTACCACCACAGGTATTCATGCCCACGCAGTTTCCAACACCTTGTAATACATAATTGATAGATGCATGATCATACACAGAAAAGAGATTTGGAAACAATGAAAAAGAGACAGTTGACGCCCCTAGGAGACCAAGGACTAACCAACTTTTTTTTCCGAGGTTGCGGGGACAAGTACAAATGCATAACTCAAAGTGATGGTTTATATAAACACTGGCAAAGGGAAAGAGCTGTCTTGGTGTGTTTTAAGTAAACCTTTAGGGAAATTAGAACTCCAGACCCATCCTATACTAGACCCTCCATTTTCTATACTTATGTCATCACCAACCATTCAAGTCTATGTTGCTGCCTTACAAAATGATAAGCAATTGTTAGAGAGGCGAAGACCCAGAATCATTTTTACATAAGTTCCCCCAAATAGTTGCATGGTACATGGCAGGGGGGCTGGTTTGGAATTGTTCA
>CM070034.1:169583252-169593471 GCA_036250615.1 Ptychadena robeensis
CTTAAAAGTCCCCTCGCTCCCTAGGGAGGATCACTGAAAACGTTTAGTTTTCCCTTACTGAATCTATGAGCCATAGGCCTCTAATGTTATAATCGATTGATCCCTCTCGAAGACAGGGTAGTCGTGTCCAATGTGCGCGTGGTTGATTGCCATGAAGGCACACAACAAGATGTCATGGATCGCATGGCCCATCGATCGCCCAAGCATCAGACCATGATGCCTAAAGACATCCACTAAATCAGTGGTTCCCAAACTTTCCTTGCAGGGCCCCCCTTTTCTATTTAGAAACATTATCGAGCCCCCCCCCCCCTCCCTAATCAAAAACAGGTTAAGAATAAGGGCCTGTGCCCCCCTTGAATAGCTTTGCGCCCCCCCCCCCAGTTTGGGAACCACTGTAATAAATGGTGAACTGAGCAAGCAGCATGGTACCTAACTAACCTAGATAGGCAACATAGATCCTTGTGTTGGGTTGTTATTTTATAAGCAAGCTCTGCTTCAAACATTTCACCTATCAACACCTATTACATAGATGCCATATATTTTATTTTTGCTATATAAAAAAAAAAGGTTTTGTTATAATGAAAAAGCCGAATTCCCCCAAAACCTCCCACGGTGGCGATTTATAGCGCACATATGAAGATACCTTCTGAGAGTACATTAATGCCGGGTGTTAGGTATGAAAACACACACCTTGTTGGAGCTTCAGGTTTCACGGTCTAAATGACATCACTTGTTCCGAACACAACGCACTTAGGTCAGCGGTCTCCCTGCACACAACATTCTTTGTATGGTGGCTGGTCTCCAATCCTGGTACGCTCTTTTTTTGGGCCTAGCGCGTTTGTCGTGATTTGCTGGCTGGCTGACGCAGGCTGACAGGCATTTTTGTTAATTTTACATAATTATATTTTGATTTGTAACCTTAGTTGCTAACTGTTAGAATGTTGTCCATTTAGAGGTTTTTTTTCCTGTTTAGAGTGAACTCCCAAGATGATTGAGTAGCAAAACAAAAATATTCATAGAGAGCGCCACAGTTTAGTGTGAGATACTTTAACTCCTTAGTTTCCACCACAAGGAGATGGACCGCATAGTCCCCACTTACCTGGTATGGGCAATGATCACCATCAATCTATTGCATGAGGTTTTCAATTCCTTTCTACCTGTTGTTGGCTGTTGTATGTAAAACGACCATGACTGCTGATATTGGATGTCCATAAATGCTGAGCTTTGATCCCAAGCAACTTTCTTTGCATCATTGAGATCTAATTAAGAGCCTATGCTGATGGTCTTTAAGTTTAAGTTGATTGGATGAGTTTGATATCAATGAGATGCTTCTATGATTTTGATATCTGAGCAGCATTTGATCTCCTATTGCAGTGGTGGACAACTGAGTTGATATGGAGGGCCACAAGTGCGGCCCTCAGCATCATTAAAGGGCCACATAACACAGATCCAGCCCCACCCACCGCCGACAGATGCCAGCAGGAAGTGAACCATATCCCGGCAGGCAGTCAAAACTCGACAGCATCCACCCCCTCCAACCCTGGGTGCAGTGATCATATGTAGACCTGGTTATCCCGATCAACATTGACAATTTTACTGATGTAGGAGCGCCAAAGTTGATTAGGAAAGCCGGTCAGCGTGTGACCACTACACATGGTGATATATGGAATATATGATATATGGAGCCTCATATATATCATCAAATGTTATGTGCCTTATAGATATGGGTGACGTCCTGGAGTAAGGGCAGTTACAGTTGGTTGTATAACTGTGAGCTCTTTGCGGGGATCTGTAACTTAAGTGGTATTTGGGAGAAATTTTTGTGCCTTCCGGTATTTGGGGGAAATGGTGGTGGCTTGGTAGTACCCACCAAGTTGGTAAATGGGGGCTGGTATATTTGGAGATCGGTTGCAAACGCAAGGAGGCACCTTTTCTTTATAATGTTAAGTTAGTTACTGGTAATGTTTTGTTATTTATACTGGTTATTTAAGCTGTGGCCTGGAAAAATATATCCAACACTTTCTGAAATTCCTGTGTATTATAGTCGTAAGGTTGTTGGTAAGGGGTGGGTAAAATGGGTATTGGTGAGGTATACAAGTAAGATAAACCACAAGGTCAACCCTGCCCACGTCATGGATATTTGTGGCTTAAGGTGCCCATATATGCATAGCTATGCGTTAGATAGATGGGCACTTTGTGCGCTGACATCACACCATGCGCGGTCATGGCTATCTATCTAGCACCCATCTAATGCGGCCACCCCTGTCTTCGACAGGCTCCTGAGCCCAGCGTGGTGACATCATCGTGATGTCACCACCCTGTGTTCGAACAGGTCACACCCATATGGGCCCCTTTAGAATTGAATGATAGACAGCATGGAGGAATCACAGAGATGTTAACATCGTTCGCCAAATCCTCTTCCAAAGGAAGAATCAACAAATATATAGTGATGAGCGACAGGGCATATTCGGAATGTGCGTTTCATTTAGCGATATACGCTATAATATTCGATTCCATATTCGTAATCTTGAATAATCCGGCACTTACGACATTGAATTGTGATTTTGATCTAACACCAATCGCAATGGCGACCCAATATGCGCAATGCATGCAGGGTCAATGGAGAATGGCGGAATTCGAAATCGCGATTATCCGAGGAAAGCGCATGCGACCAATATTGCGAAATACATTGAAGTCAATGGAGGAGAATGGCGAATCAGAAATAATTGCGATTATCCGAGAAAGCGCAATGCGACCAAATATGCGCAATGCATGCAAGTCATGGAGCTCGGATATTCGACTGGGAGAATATCAGTCATTGCCGTTTTTAAAAATCACATCCCATTCATTGCAAGGATCGCGATTTAAAGCGCAATAAAATTCGCAGATCGCGTCGGATTATCCGATGATATATTCGCGAAATGGCGAAATAGCGATATCGAGCTAAATATTCGAAAATCCAAAATATTCGGAGCTCAACACACCAAATATTGAAACTTACAGCCTACTAGTTTGTGTGCATGTGCGTTTCCCTTTTACGGTGAGATTTCCAAACGTCACGCAATGAACTTTTTTTTTTCCATTTCCCCCTTTAAAAATCTCTATAGAAACCGATAAAACTATATTATGTTTCTATATAAATAAATGTTTATCTGCCAATCAAACCGCGTGTGGAATTTTACCTTCCGTGAGCCTTATAATGTTTCAAAGAGTCAGCGAAGCGTACCTCTACCGTACAGAATGTGGCATAAATCATTCAGAGATGTTATTTATTTTCTCTCATGTCAGCACTTCACACGCTGCGTACCTGGCGTACACTCACGCCGCTGTCTGGTACATGATACTCTACCGAAGAAGACTCCGTCTATGTGTCCGGCCAGTGGCCGACGAAGATGAGCTGAACAAAGTGCCATTGAGGGGACTAAATGGTATAAAGAAAGCTGGCTTATAATGTTGCTGTTTGTTTGATGTGTCGCCCAACATGTTTTCCTAAAAAAAAAAAAAAAATAAATCCACGATCTTTCCATTTGGTAATCTGCCCAGTGATCGTCCATCGCGGCCGAGAATAAACAAATAATAAACAGCATGCCAGGAATGCTTACAGGTATATTAATGTACAGTAAAAGCTGAGCTCCGGGCGAGCAGCTAAATGCACAGATGAAATACATACGATGGAACTGTGCAACTTGCCAAAGTATTTCTGGTCAGCCGGTCTCGTGATCTGAACACATGGAGCCGGGTCAGAGACCTTCTCCACTGCAGTAACAATAATACCCATGGTATAAGAATTACTAGTATAACAAGCTCTCACAAGTTTGATGGCCAAGGGTTCATAAATATTTGGTCTTCTGGCTTACCATAGATTTAAAGCCCAACAAGGAGCTTGGAACCCCCTCATAATGGCCACAGCAGGTGTCCAGGAACTCAAGCAGGAGTTCTTGATGTTGATGTTACAATATATGGCTTATCATAGATTTTAATACCAACAAGTAGAGTAGAACCCCCTCATAATGGCCAGAGCAGATGGCCAGGACCTCAAGCAGGAGTTCTTAATGTTGATGTTACAATTTGTGGCCTGTCATAGATGTCAATACCAACAAGTAGTGTAGAACCCCTTCATAATGGCCACATGAGGTGGCTAGGAACTCAAGCAAGAGTTCTCAATATTAATAAAACAATATTTGGCTTATTATAGATATAAACACTGACAGATAAAGTTGAACCCCTTCATGACCATAGCAGGTGACTCGGTGGGTATTACAATATATGACTAACTTTAGACTTGAACCCCAACAAGGAGATTGGAACCCATTCATAATGGCCACAGACAGAGGCCAGGAACTCAAGCAGAAGGTCTTAATGTGGATGTCCCAATATTTGGCTTATCATAGATTTAAAAACCAACAAGTAGGGTGGAACCTCTTCATCATGACCATATCAGGTAGCCAGGTATTAATGTTAGTATTACAATTTATGGGTAACTATAAATTTAAACCCCAAAAAGAAGTTTGGAACCCCCTCATAATGGCCACAGCAGGTGGCCAAAAACAAAAGCAGGAATTCTTCCGTGCTACAATATTTGGCTTATAGATTTAAATACCAACAAGTAGAGTGGAACCCCTACATAATGACCATAGTAGGTGACCCGGTATTAATGTTGGTATTACAATACATGGCAAACTTTAGATTTAAACCCCAAAAGGAAATTGGAACCACCTCATAATGGCCACAGACATAGGCCAGGGGACTCAAGTAGGGGTTCTTAATGTTGATGTCACAATATTTGGCTTATCATAGATTTTACACCAACAAGTAGAGTGGAACTTCTTCATAATGACCATAGCAGGTGGTCTGGTATTAATGTTGGTATTACAATATATGGCTAACTTTAGATTTAAACCCCAAAAAGAAGATTGGAACCTCTTCATGATGGCCACATCAGGTGACCAGGAACTCAAGCAGGAGTTCTTAATGTTGATGTTACAATATATGGCTTGTAATAGAATTAAACACCAACACGTAGAGTGGAACCCCTTCATATTGATCATAGCAGGTGGCCATGTATTAATGTTAGTATTACAATATATGGGTAACTGTAGATTTGTACCCCAACAAGGAGATTGGAAGCCTTTCATAATGGCCACAGATAGAGTCCAGGAACTCAAGCAGGAGGTGTTAATGTTGATGTCAGTATATTTGGCTTATCATAGATTAAAACACCAACAAGTAGGGTGGAACCTCTTCATAATGACCATATCAGGTGGTCATGTATTAATGTTAGTATTACATTATATTGGTAACTATAAATTTAAACCCCAAAAATAAGTTTGGAACCCCCTCATAATGGCCACAGCAGGTGGCCAAGAACATAAGCAGGAATTCTTCATTTTGCTGTTACAATATTTGACCTATAGATCTAAATACCAACAAGTACAGTGGAACCTCTACATAATGACCACAGTAGGTGACCTGGTATCAGTGTTGGTATTACAATATATGGGTAACTTTAGATTTAAACCCCAAAAGAAAGATTGGAACCTTTTAATGACCACAGCAGGTGGCCAGGAACTCAAGCAGGAGTTCTTAATGTTGATAATACAATATCTGGCTTATAATAGATTTAAACACTAACAGTTAAAAGGAACCCTCTTTATATTGACCATATCAGGTTGCAGACAATTAATGTTGGTATTATAATATATAGCTAATTATGGATTTAAACCCCAAAAGGAAGTTTGAAACCTCTTCATAACAGTCACTAGAGATGGTCAAATTTTTTTAAAATATTCGACCATTTTGATGATTTCGAGTTAATTGCAAAGCCCCTGAACATGGTATCATCACCAAACTTCCTGGAGATATAGAGAACTAGGTCCATCTGCAGCAGAATCTACCATGCAGGAGGCTGATGCAGAGGACAGTGAGGAAGACCACCCTACATATGGGGGGAGTACCAAACACCATATCCTGGTACTCACCTGAGGAGCTCACTAAAAACGTTATATGCACCCCTGTGTATATATATACAAACTGGAACCATATCTGAAAATCACAAGTGCCCAAATTAAAGGTTTAATGAAAGAGCATGCTTTCAAAATGTTTACCATTTTTAAAGTTGGACCATTTTGACCTTGTCATTACAAGGAGCTCACAAGCCAAAAATGTGTGGGCACCCCTAGACCAGGACCAACTGCAGGTCACACACGTCAAATCCGAAATAGCCAGACCAGCTATTTGGGGATTTAACATATGTGACCTGCAGCTGACCTCTTACTGACCCGGGTCAAGCAGGTTTTAAATGTTCTTGTAGACTTGTTTAGATATTCCGTATTCCAGGTTAAGACACACGATGCCTGCAATGTCCTTGACTAGTAATATTTCTCTTACTTAAACATACCATTTTGGACCAAGTTGGGCCATTTTGACCATGTCATTTAAAGGAGCTCACAAGCCAAAATGTGTGGGCAACCCTAGACCAGGTCTAAAGTAACTCACATAGCCCAAAAAGTGTGGGCACCCCTAGACCAGGACCAACTGAAGGTCACATGATATAATCCCAAAAAGCTAGACCAGCTATTTTGTGATTTAACCTATATGACCTGCAGCTGACCTCTTTCTGACCCAGGTCAAGCAGGTATTGTGTGTTCTCATAGACTTGTTTGGATGTTTCGTACTCCAGGTTAAGACACACGATGCCTGCGATGTCCTTGACTATTAATATTTCTCTTACTTAAACATACCATTTTGGACCAAGTTGGGCCATTTTGACCATGTCATTTAAAGGAGCTCACAAGCTAAAATGGGTGGGCAACCCTAGACCAGGTCTAAAGTAACTCACATAGCCCAAAAAGTGTGGGCACTCCTAGACCAGGACCAACTTCAGGTCACACATGTCAAATCCGAAATAGCTAGACCAGCTATTTTGGGATTTAACCAATATGACCTACAGCTGACCTCATCTGACCCGGGTCAAGCAGGTTTTGTGAGTTCTCGTAGACTTGTTTGGATGTTTCGTACTCCAGGTTAAGACACATGACGCCTGCGATGTCCTTGACTATTGATATTTCTTCTACTTAAACATACCATTTTGGACCAAGTTAAGCCATTTTGACCTTGTCATTTTAAAAGGAGCTCACAAGCCAAAAATGTGTTGGTAACCCTAGACCAGGTCTAAAGTAGCTCACATAGCCCAAAAAGTGTGGGCACCCCTAGACCAGGACCAACTGCAGGCCACATACGTTAAATCCCAAATAGCTAGACCAGCTATTTTGGGATTTAACCTATATGACCTGCAGCTGAGCTCTTTCTGTCCCGGGTCAAGCAGGTTTTGTGTGTTCTCATAGACTTGTTTGGATGTTTCGTACTCCAGGTTGACACACAACGCCTGCGATGTCCTTGACTATTGATATTTCTTTTACTTAAACATACCATTTTAGACCAAGTTGGGCCATTTTGACCGTGTCATTTTAAAAGGAGCTCACAAGCCAAAAATGTGTGGGCACCCCTAGACCAGGACCAACTGCATGCCACATACGCCAAATCCGAAATAGCTAGAGTAGCTATTTTGGGATTTAACCCATGTGACCTGCTGTTGACCTCTTACTGACCCGGGTCAAGCAGGTTTTGTGTGTTCTCAAAGACTTGTTTGGACGTACTCCAGGTTAAGACACACAACGCCTGCCATGTCTTTGACTATTGATATTTCTTCTACTTAAATATACCATTTTGGACCAAGTTGGGCCATTTTGACCATGTCATTTTGAAAGGAGCTCACAAGCCAAAAATGTGTGGGCAACCCTAGACCAGGTCTAAAGTAACTCACATAGCCCAAAAGTGTGGGCACCCCTAGACCAGGACCAACTGCAGGTCACATACGTCAAATCCCAAATAGATAGACCAGCTATTTTGGTACTTAATCTATATGACCTGCAGCTGACCTCTTTCAGACCCGGGTCAAGCAGGTTTTGTGTGTTCTCATAGACTTGTTTGGATGTTTCGTACTCCAGGATAAGACACCTGATGCCTGCGATGTCCTTGACTATTGATGTCATTAAAAGGAGCTCACAAGCCAAAATGTGTGGGCACCCCTAGACCAGGTCTAAAGTAACTCACATAGCCCAAAAGTGTGGGCACCCCTAGACCACGACCAACTGCAGGTCACATACGTCAAATCCCAAATAGCTAGACCAGCTAATTTGGTACTTAATCTATATGACCTGCAGCTGACCTCTTTCTGACCCGAGTCAAGCAGGTTTTGTGTGTTCTCATAGACTTGTTTGGATGTTTCTTACTCCAGGATAAGACACCCGACGCCTGCGATGTCCTTGACTATTGATATTTTTACTTAAACGCTGAAAGGAGTAATGGGTGGCCAAGATTCATGTAAAAGAACAGGGCATCCCTTTCACATGTGCTAGAGAACGGAGTTCTGCTTTAAGGTATGCCTTTGTAAATATGGGAGCGCGGAGGGCTTATCCGATATGGCCCGGTGCCATCTCCTGTTAACAGGGGAAACCGTACCAAGTCTGGTTTTAATTTTGACCCGCTAGGTGACTGTTACTTTTCCTTTCAGAAATTGTGATGGTAAATCAGGGACATCTGGACGTAATATTGCAAATCAAAAGAGAAAGTAATGCCTAACCAAATCCCCATAAAAGGTAAATCTCAATTTAAAGTGCACCCCCGCTGTTTAATAGTCAGGGGTGGTTTATAGCGAAAAAAACCTTGAACAATCTGCTCATTCAGCTGGTTCTCCCTCGTTTCCAAACTTCTAAGATTGATTATCGGGATTGTATCGCTCATAAAGCAAGGTGAGGCTGAGAACAGGGGCTATGAAACACAACACAAAAGTGAAAGTCGCTACGGCCTACTTTTTTTACGGCCTTGATGACTTCCGAGGGCTGGGTTCCTTGCCGGGATCAACCCTTAACTGCAAACAATCTCGGTAGTTATTGTAGATGAGAGCGAGGAGTGTCAGCGGAAGTGGACCTAATTATTGTGCATGATAACGACTAACGCAGCAGAGGTTCAAACAAATTCTCTTATCTGGCGATAAGGGAAAGTGATATTGCTCAGCACACAGGCCTGATAAAACCGATTTTATGAACATTCTTCGGAGTCTGGAGTCAGTGCGCTGTTTGAGAGAGAACCTTTGGCATTAGATAATAGAACCATGCACCTTTCATAATTCCCACTGATACGTGCTGTATGGGATAATTGCCATATTTTACCGGCCTTGGCCAGATTAGCAATTTAGATGTTAATGGATATCTGAAGATTTTAGGGTCCCCATACACCTTTAGATTTCTCTTTTAGATCTCCTTTTGTTTTACCAAAACCATGTAATATGAGGGACTTTCTATACCATCAAGTCTATCTGTGATTAATCACAGATCTACCAGATCTACCAACAACTATGTAGGACCCGGCACTACATAGTTGTTGGTAGATCTGAAGGATATCTGACAGAGAGATCTAAAGGTGTATGGCCAGCTTTAGTAGATACTCTTGGCGCTGGTTGGTTTGGCTATTTTTGATTTCCTAGGTGGCATGCTAAGCTTAAAAAAATAATAAACAATAAACTCCTACAGTAATAGAATCCAAAACCTACAGTTTAGCTAAAGCAGGCGTGTACAAAGTCTAGCCTGGGGGCCACACATGGCCATGTTCAAGTTTCCAGTCATCTTTAGAACTCTCTGTCAGATATCGTTTAGATCTTCCAACAACTATGTAGTGGGTCTTCTGCGATTGAACACAGGTAGACTTAATGCAGGGGCGTAGCTAGCTGGCTGGGCCCCATAGCAAGAACATTTTATGCCCCCCTATCCCAACCTGTCACTCAAGAGAAAGTCCCTCATATTACATGGTTTTGGTAAAACAAAAGGAGATCTAAAGGAAATCTGACAGAGAAATCTAAAGGTGTATGGGGGGTCTTTAGGACTTTCTCACCAAAATTGCTGCACATGTAGTATTTGCATAAATTAAGTTCAAAGTCAGGCTAAAATTTTTACTTGATTTATGCAAATATTCAAATATTCAAGCTCAACACTACTGGTTTATAAATACGCTCTTATTATAATTAAAATTAACATTTTTGGCAAAAATCAAAAATTTGGGGCTTATCATAGGGGAAACAGGGTAATTGTCATTTATAACACATTCCCCAGTAGTGATGATCGCGAATATTCGGATTCCGAATATTAATCGCGAATATCGTCAA
>CM070034.1:169681997-169692460 GCA_036250615.1 Ptychadena robeensis
TAATAAACACAACACAAATTTACATTTCAATAATTTTTTATTATTTACAACAAACAAAATAAAAATGATGCCTTAAATAACTTTTTTTTTATGTAAATTTTTTTTTTACAAAAAAAAAATTCCATTAAAGTCTATGGTGCGCTTTTGGTACAGAAATCTGTACCTATGCAGTGCGCTAGGGAGGTTAAAAACGGCCGTAAATTGGAAACGGGACAGGAACGTACAGTCTTCATGTAGCAAAAGCGGCCCGCCCACCCCTTGGGGACGAACTTCCATAAAGCGGCGGAAACAGCCCACTGGGCACAACCCAGACCCTGGTACCCCGCAGAGCCGTACCCGCAAACCCCTACCCCCTTGATCCGTCTTAGAGCGATAAATGCAAAGGAGCAGCGCCCCCCCATCCACCACAGTATGCTCCAGCAGCACCCCCCGGGGGAAAACCTACTGGGGCTAACCAACTCGCTCACCCTAAATGCCCCAAAAAAGGCCAACGTAAATGCCAGGGCGAAAAGCGACCGTTCGTACCCCTTAGGACACAAAGCGTGTAAACCAGCCACCATCCGTCCCAGCAGCTCAAACGTGACCGGCCTGCGGGTGTCCGGCACCACCCGCCCTCTCCGAAAACCCCGCAAAATCTGCCGAACCAGGAATTGCTTAGTGAGGTCCTCCTGACCGCGAGCCTTGAACAGGAAGGACAAAGCCGCCATGTCCCTGCCCACCGCGGCCGGTGAAGTCCCATCCCCCAGCAGTTCCCAGAGGAAAACAGAACAGATCCCTCCTAACGCCCGGCTCCTCCAACTCCTCCACCCCTGCTTCTAGGGCCGTCCAGTGAGACCAGACCTCGCTGTAGGCCGTCCAGGTGCTGGGGACCACTGACCCCCTCAACCAACCTGCCAGCGCGGGGATGCCAAGTTCAACAGCTGCTGCAGCATGTGCACGGGAGTCCTGGAGGCCTCTGGCGCCAGTGCTCGAAAGCGATCCAACTGAAATCGAGACAGCGCGTCAGCGACCTCATTAAGAACCCCCGGGACGTGCACAGCCCGAAACCTAATGTTCCCCACCAAACACCGTAACACGAATTGGCGCACCAGGTTCACCACCGGCGGCGACGAAGCCGTCAAGGTATTGATCGCCGACACCACCGCCATGTTGTCAGAATGAAAAACAACATGACGATTGGCCAGCCGATCCCCCCATAGACAGACCGCCACCACCACCGGGAAGAACTCCAGGAACGCCAGGTTCCTGGTCAAACCTTGCTCGCTCCAGCCGTCCGGCCACCTATCCTGACACCACTCCCCCGCAAATGATGCCCCAAAACCAATAGAACCTGAAGCGTCAGTGAAAAGCTGCAGGTCCGATGCCGCCGACTGGGGCTGGAGCCACAGAGACCTGCCATTGTACACGTCTAAAAAGACCTGCCAAACTCTCAGGTCTTCCCTAGCCTCCCTGGTGATGCGGATGTAGTGATGCGGCCTGACCACCCCCGCGCCAAGCCCGCGAGGCGTCGGCAGAAAATCCTGCCCATAGGCAGGATCCGGCAGGCAAAATTTAACTTCCCCAGCAGCGACTGGATGTCCCTGAGTGTGGCCTTCCTCCCTCCCAACATAGCACCCAACACCTGGCGGAGATCCACCAGTTTGTCCTCAGGCAGCCTACATTCCATGGCGACCGAATCAATATCGATCCCCAGGAACTTGATGACCACCGCCGGACCCTCAGTTTTGTCCCCCGCCAGGGGCACCCCGAAGTCTCCGAAAACCTCCTGCAGTACGCCCATGAGCCGCTCGCCCGGGCCCACGCACAGGAAATCATCCAGATAATGGGCCACACCGTTCAAACCCGAACGCTGCCGCACCACCCACTCCAGGAACGTGCTGAAGCGCTCGAAAATTGCGCAGGACAGAGAGCACCCCATGGGCAGACAGCGGTCCATGAACCAGAACTCGCTAAACGCACAACCCAACAGCGGCTGGCTGTCCGGGTGTACCAGCAAGAGACGGAACGCCGCTTCAATGTCCACCTTGCCCATGAGGGCCCCCCGTCCCGCCGCCCTGACCAATTGAACCGCCGCGTCGAACAAGGTGTAAGACACCGACGTCAGTGAGACATCAATGCCATCATTCACCGACCCCCCCCGGGGGGTAGGAGAGGTGGTGAATGAGGCGGAACTTGCCTGCCTCCTTCTTTGGCACCAACCCCAAAGGGGACAGGGTAACATCAGCATCCGGAGGGCCTGAGAAAGGGCCGCCCATCCTCCCCAGAGAGACTTCTCCCATCAGCTTGTCCCACACCAAATCCAGATGCTGTTGCACCGAAACCAGGTTCTTGCAAACCCGGCCCCCCCTCCCCCCCTGCCGAAGGAATGAAAAACCCATCCTTAAACCCATGGAAAAGGAAGTCAGCGGACACCCGATCCGGGTACCTACTTAGCCACTGCACCATCCTGCTTACGGTCACTGGCGTCCTCCCCTTTACCCGCTCCACTCTTCCCCTTCTTAAAACACTTGGTAAGGGGGTGGTTGCTACCGCACCGCAGCCCGAGCAGTCATGCTTGAAACGGCAAGTGGCTCCCCACTTGCACACTCCTTCATTGAACCACCAACACACCCCTTTACGCTGTCCCGCCGGCTGGCCAGTAGTGGCCCCGCCGGCAGCGGCCGGAAAGGACGGCGAGGTGCCACCAGAGGCACCCGTCTGGGCACCCAAGGACAAGCCTTGAGATGGAGTCTTGGCCGCAGTCATCAACTGCATCCACAACCCCATGTCTTTCTGCCCCCACTCCAGAGCCGGCCAGATCGACATACGCTGTACGAACTGCTCATCATATCTGAGCCACGCTGTACCCCCATACGTCTGGTATGCATCCATGATGGAATCTTGATAGGAGTAAAGTGCGGAACATAAGTCCCCCACCTTCTCCCCGATAACACTCCCCAAAACATTAAACGCGCATTGCCAATTGAAGAGGGTACGAGGGATCAGGCGATAACGCCGCCGATCCTCATCCTCCTCCTTCCTATGTTCCTTACCCTTTTCAAACTTGTGAATAGGGAAGCGCTCCAGTGGCAAAAGCGTAAAAATATCGATATATTCGCGCTTCCAAATTTTCTCTTTCACTTCCAATTTTACATGGGCACTCAACGGTGCCTCAAAACACACATAGGTGCTGCGTTTTGCCCCATCCGAAATCGGCAGCGGCCGATCCTTGTCCGCCACCACCTTGTCAGGTTCCCCGCCGACCGCAGCGGTCACCGGCGAGCCCGACTCCGCCGCACCCTGCAACTCCACCCTTACTGGGTGCTCCTCTGGCACCGAGGCTGCCGCAGCCGGCGCCCACACAGCCGTGGGAGCCGCCGCCGCCCCACCCCCCCTTGCTCCAGTAGCTTCAACACCGCCCTCAGCTACTCTATCACCGCTCCCTGACCCGCTAGTGGCCCCAAAACCGGGGGAACAGGCCCCAGGGGTGACCCCCCACCCCCTGTCCCCCCCTTGAGTGTGCATGAGTGTCCCCGTGTGTAAGGCCAAATGACCAAAAGGCTCACCTGATCCCGCCGACGGAAGTCCCGACTGCGCCGCCGACTGCGACGCCCCGAACGCCGACTCATGTCCAGCTGGAATGCACCCCGCCGTGGACGACTGTAAGCCCGCTGCCGCATAGCCAGGGATCCGCAACGCCCCAGCCGCCGGAAACATCTGTGGAGGCAAGAGCAGAGACGCCACACCCTGTGTCCTGGTGTAAGCGGGGTTAGTACCGGCCGGGGCCGGGGGCGCGCGCACAAAACCCTGCTGGTAAACGCCTGCGCCTGCGTGTCCCACGCCGACTGCAGCCATCCTGCCGTGATCCTCCCAGGACGTGGGGAAAGTGGGCGAAGGGGTGAGTGGAGTGGGGAAGACCGGACCCAGCGTGCCATCCCGGGCCGCCATGGGGCCCACCCCAATGTCAGGTACCCAAACTGCCTGCGCAGGCCACGCACCCGGCGTCAGCGTCGCCGCACTGTGGTCCATCCCCTCCTGGGCAAACATACCCCCACCAGCCCCCTGGGCAGCATCCATTTCCTCCTCACCCTCACTACTGAGCAGGCCGGCAGGCAAAACCTCCCCCAGCACATCATCCCCTGCAGCCGCAGCAGCAGCCCCCCCTGCAGCTCGGGGGGCCCTGCACCTGCCCCTGGCCGAAGGCCCTACCCCAGCCTGCCCTGAAGTGCTACGGCGAGTAGGGGGAGTAGCAGGACTGGCAGTGGGTCGCCTGCCACTCTTGCCTGCTGAACGCCACGGCCCGGCGCCAGAAGTAGGCCGCCGCGTGGAGCCCCGCCCCGCCGGGGGTGGACTAGGCCCAACCGGCGCCACAGTGGGGCCCCTGGGAGTGCGTGGAGCTGGAGATGGTGAAGGGGGGCCCCGGCGGATGGCGTGGGCCGCCATACCGGCACCGGAGCCCCGCCTCCTGCGTGGAGGGACCGCCAACGGGCTCAAGCGCTCGGGAGGCCGGCGCCTGAGCCGGACAGGGCGCGGTGGATTGGGGTCTGCACCCGCATCCAGCCATCTCCTCCAGTGGCAGCGGCCGCCCTGATCTGGGAGATCAGGTCCTCCAGCGGCGAGGAGAGAGGAGCTGACATACCTTGCTCGTTGATTTTCTTTCGCGAAAGGCCTCCCCTTCCGGTCCTCCCTTCTTCTTATAGTGTCCCGCCCCACCTACCTCTGGTCCGCCCCCTTTGCTGTCTCAACCTATGCCGTTGCCTCCCCGCCCGGTCAAGCTGTGCTCCCGCCTACCCCTTCGTCCGGTTTGGCACTCACATGCTTAGTTATGTTATTATGGTTTCTTGTTATGGTATTATGTTATCTTGTTCCAGCTCTACCAGATTGGTTGGGTCAGTTCCTAGGCGGGGTCCTCCTGTAGTTCAGTGTGAGAGGAGAATTTACTACACTTCAGGCAGAGGATAGTGTGTGTCGGGTAAATTTGCCACCCTCCATCAATTAATGTGATTGATTAATTTCATTATTCTTTTCGGCCTTTGCTCTATGCATGGAATGATCTTTGACTTCCTCAAGAGCAGCCAGAGAAAGTCTCTCCAAAATGAAAAGTAATCTCCATTCTAGAGAGTTGACCAGGTTAACGAATTTTCCATTAAACTCTGGTCAATAACTTTGAATGTCCTCTCTTTCTGTGACAATGACCACGTTGATAGAAAGAGTTGGAATCCACCCGGTAGACCCATCAAAACAAGAACAATTTTAAAACTTTAATTCAGTTTGTCCATATTAAAAACTAAACCAAGAACAGCACATGGCCCTCGAGTATTAAAGACTTGAAGCAAGAAGGGTTTATTTCCTGTAAAAACATTACAAGGAGCAATCAGTGTTGCTCCTCCAGACCTCCGATAGCTCTCCCGGAGTTCCACAGGAAATCTGTGGGTGAAGAAGAGAGACAAAGTTTGGCTTGTAGCACGGCCTGGATTTTCAAGTAGTAAAGCTCTTTTAATATACAAATTTGAAGAAAAAAAAACCCAACACAAAAATTCAGAACAATATAGAATGGTCAGAGCCGGCCTGTCTCTAGGACCATCTCTTATTTTGGAGGGACTCACAGAAACACCCTTCACCTCAAACATAAAGAGGAATATATGGTTTTTGCTCCATGATTTCAGGTTCTGCACAGAGAATGATAGAACTTGGCAATTATTGTTCTATTAACAATACAAGTTTTGAATCTCTTGGTGACTCCAGATAGACCAGGTGTGATGTGGGCCTGGACTTCAGAAAAAAACTGAGAAGTTCTCATCCTACTAGTTCTAGTTCTATTAATATTATTATCATTTATTTATATAGCACCAGCATATTACGGCGCTGTACAATACATTAGAGTGGAGATATAACACACAGGTACAGGTTATAACACAGGAGGAGTAGAGGACCCTACCCGGTTGGGCTTACAATCTAATAGATTGGGGAACAAGGTATACAATAGGAGGGGGGTTGGGACTGGCATGGTGGTGATGTTAGGAATGAGAAGATGGGTAGGAGAGGCTGAAGAGGGTTTTTTTTAGAGCTTTTTTGAAGGTGGCAAAGGTAGGAGCAAGTCTGATGGGGCGAGGGAGGGAGTTCCATAGAGTAGGAGCGGCCCTAGAGAAGTCCTGAAGCCTTGCGTGTGATGAGGTTATTAGCGGGGATGTTATTAGTAGGTCACTGGAGGAGCGGATGGGGCGGTTAGGGGTGTATTTGTGTACCAGGTTGGAGATGTAAGGAGGACAGGAGGTGCAGAGTGATATAAAAGCAAGGCACAGAACTTTACATTTAATTCTCTGGACAATTGGAAGCCAGTGTAGAGATTTGCAGAGAGGAGCAGCAGATGAGGAGCGGTTAGAGGAGTAGATGAGTCTGGCAGCGCCATTCATGATGGACTGGAGAGGTGAGACCATAAACTCAAAAAGTTGTAAGGGCTACTAAGCCATCCTTTGTCTACAGCTTCCAACATTTATATGTGCAATGCAAAACCTAAAGCCGGCCATAGATGTGCTGATTTAGAGGTAGACCTAGATTGTGTACCAAAGAAAGACACGGTACAGGACAAGTTACGGTAAGCCAATAATTGTAGTAACTAGCCCTTTGTTCTCCCTCTTTTCTTGGGGGAAAACAACATTTTTTCCAAAAATAACTAACAGAATTCTCCTCCAATAAGTGTCTAAAGTTAAAATTAGTTTCAAGCATTTATTATTCAGGATGTTAGAAAATTTGCATATTTTTCTGACCCAAAAGTGTGGGGGGGGGGGGTCTTACGGTGGTAAAACAGTAAAACAATATTTGTTTGGTGTCCCTGCCGTGCATCTTGTTGTGTCTGTGTTGGAATCACTATCAGCCTTAAGGTGGCCATACACAGGTCGATTTTACACTAGATTCCTGGCTGATTGATCACCAGTCGCGTGCACGCCGATCGTTCGGCGAGGAATCGAGTGCAGTCCACCATGACAGATTGACCCTGACCGATTGATATGGCCCCCAAATAAGATCGGTCAGGGAACCAACCTGTCGGTGTTTTCTGGTCGATCGGTCACACATCGAGGGACGTTGGGGGAGGCCCACGGATTGATCATCAGGATCTTTTCCGATCGACTGACATTTGTGAATCGATTGACTGGTAACAGAATCGTCCAGGAATCGGTGGCCTAAGGTGGTAGGCACAGACTTGTATGGTCGATCGATCGACGCCTGTGACTTCTCCGGAATCGATCGGATCGTCCATCAATCGCTCAGGAATTCGACACGTCTATGGCTAGCTATAGAGGGGAGAGATCTGCCGCACGTAGCTGCCTCCTCAGCACCCCCTTCTTCTCCAATGTGTGAGAAAAAAGCTGGTGATGTATTCTGTACATCAACGGCAAGAATTCACTAAGGACATCTTGTGGCTGAAGTTGGTACTGCAGGGGATTTTTTCCCCCAATGATTTGAACACTTTAAATATTTTTCTTTCTCATTTTCCTGCTTTAAAACTGGATGCGTCCTATGGTCCAAAAATACAGTATAGTGAGTTTTGACCTTTTCTTTAGCCTTGTCTACTTGAGACTCTACTCATCTTCATTCTGAAAATACTCCCCTACTAAACCTTATTCAAATGTTTGATGTATTCAACCTCCCTGGCGGTACAATTGTTTTGTTATTGCTAAAAGCGGTATGGGAAATTCTGCCTACTCTAGCACACCAACCCCCCCCCCACATCTCCCAACAATAAACATGAGTGGCAAATGGCGCCCCCACATGGATCCAGAGAGAAGACCCCGGACAGAAATCCCAGGAGGATGCCGTCTGGCTTGTCAGGAACAAGCAATCCTGGCTCAGGGTTACTGCTTTTGATATTTATAAATGTACCCAGAGCCACCGTCCTGTTTCTCCCAATATGTGTTGTATGCATGTGGTCCCTGGTGGTCTAACCCGCACATATTCAACACTACTGACCAGCTGGCGGGAGTTGGGGGGGTGCACCAGTAGCAGCACTGGCCCACTGAATGATAGCATAACCACACACCACAAACCCCCCCCCCCCCCCCCCCCCCCCCCCCCCCCCCCCGGTCAACAACCTATCATTTTGCATAGGGCCCCCGGAAGGCCGAAACAGGCCTTGTCTGTACACCATAAGTTCCCCCAGTGTTACCCCTCATTTCATCACATCTTCAGCAACAAATCTCGCCAAGCTCAAGGTCAATTTGAAACAGGCTTTACTACTTTTGGCAAACTATCTCCTCCTTCTCTAAACCTGGGACTGACCAATAAAAACAGAGCTTATAACATGAAAAACTGGAAGCCATGTATGGAGCACATAATGACCAAAGCCATCAGAAAGACATTTGTAGACGTCAAATGCAGAAATACCCCGACCATAAAACTGCAGTTGATTAACCTGTCTAGAAAGACGAAGACTGAGCAAAGGTCAGCAGTCAGCCAACAGGTTTCTAGATACTCAGCCTGCTGTTTTCCGAACACAGGGTCGCCTTGTCCCCTAGACAAATGGCCAATTTTCTGTTGACTTCTCAATCATTAATGGAATTCCAGACCATCACTTCTGTGAAAACAACTGAACTTTATGAATGATTTCAGATCTATCTCCTGCCATTTATCTCATTACATCTGTGTATATGTGTACTCTATTGTTTAACTGCTGAAGGATGTTTGCTCTGCTGTTTGCTTTGATTTAACGATTCTAGAAAAGAGACAATAAAGATTATCTGAGATGCAGTGCTAAGGGTCCCCATACACCTTTAGATTTCTGTGTCAGATCCTTTAGATCTCCTTTTGTTTTACCAAAACCATGTAATTTGAGGGACTTTCTAAACCATCAAATCTACCTGCGTTCAATTGGAAAGGGCCCTATACTACATAGTTGTTGGTAGATCTAAAGGATATCTGACAGAGAGATCTAAAGGTGTATGGCCAGCTTAAGGGTGTCTATACACGGCTCAACCTTGTAAAAGATTCATGCACAATCGAGCAACGCACACGTTCACGGCGCTTGAATCTGTTACAAAAACCTAAAAAAGGTTGGTCAAAATGGGAACAGACATGTCCGTAGATACTGATCTTACAAGCAGCAGAGAAGTGGATGCTAGAGATGGTCGAATTTGTTTTCAACCATTTCGACTATGTTGAGTTAATTGCAAAGCCCTTGACCATGGTATCATCACTAAACTTGCTGGAGATGTAGAGAAGGGTTGGGGGGTATACTGCAAAAAAGAAAGTATGTCTCTAACAGAAATAGTTTTTGCATAAATGAAGTTCAAAGTCAAGTAAAAATGTTGAAAATTAGAATTTTGACTTTATTTTGTAACTTAATTTATGCAAAAACTCCATGTACTAGAGCCAAACATTTTTTTTCTAATGTTCCCACAACCCTTCTTTACATCTCCAGCAATTTGGGTGATGATACCTTGTTCAGGGGCTTTGCAATCAGCTCACAAAGTTAACAAGTCGAAAAATTCGACCATATCTAGTGGATGCCCCCTTCCCATCACACAGCATGTGATTGGCTCCTGGCAGAGGAAAGAGGCGGAGCCTAGCACAGCTGTGTAAATCAGGGATCACATTGAATGGAAATTGATGTGCAAGTTGTTCACAGCAATTCCCATTCGATTGACCCACGATCAATTGGTGACATCACCACGCCGGGACCGTTGGCGGGCCAATTGCATGGGTATCGGCCCGTGTATGGGCACCTTAAGAGTTTTAAATGGAAATTAAAAGTAAAACCCTACCCAATTGATGGGTATTTAAAAAAAAAAAAAAAAAAGTTCCTTGGAAGATTTCCGGAAATGGTGGATTGTGGCAATGTATGGATTTCAGAAACTAGTTACCACCATTTTGTTTATAGTAGGAGCTTGTTGTCAACCTGGTCTCCATGCCGTAACTCCTGACTAGTGTTGATCCAAATATTCGAATCGCACATTTTTATTGTAAATATCCGCACTTCGAGAATTCATGAAGATCTTGAGAATAGTGCTATATCTTCATTATTGCAAATATTCAAGATTTTACAGAAGTGTTGATCAAAAAAATATGCGTAAGGTTATCATGACTGGAGATCACAAATTCTTGTTTTTTTTTTTCGTTGCTCCCACCATCTTTCTGTTTAAGGACCCTCTTCTGCAATCTTTGTAATATTACATGAGTACGTATATAATTTTACAGTTATGTGTTCTTCTTACTGGGTCCCGTGTCTACCCTTGCCAAGGTTCCGGTGGGGTGGCTGGGAGCCCCAGCCATGTGGCAGACAGCCAACGGCCACTGGAGAGTCCTGAGTCAGTGCGTCCCTGAAGTCTGTGGAAGTCTCCCAGTGACTACGCAAGTACTGGTCCACTCTGGCCTTACTTCCCCTGGCCCCATGTGTGTGCAGCGGACTGAACTGTTTGGGTACCCTTGGACTATTGGGACTATTGTTGAACATTTCATCTGTTTGCTGGTTAAAAGTTTTATTAGAGCTT
>CM070034.1:169763880-169775665 GCA_036250615.1 Ptychadena robeensis
AAAAAAAGGCCCAAACTCCGGGGAAATAAAAATGTTGTCCGTATTGACTTTCATTCTATTTTTCTACAAACGTTTCGCTATGGATGCCTGTCCCTCTCCTCTTCTGCTTTGGATAATGAGTAGAGATGGTCGAATTTTTCGACTTGCTAACTTTGTGAGCTGATTGCAAAGCCCCTGAACATGGTATCATCACCAAAATTGCTGAAGATCTAGAGAAGGGTTGTGGGAACATTTAGAAAAAAAAGTGTTGCTCTAGCACATGTAGTTTTTGCATAAATTAAGTTCAACGTTTTTGAAATTTTGACTTGACTTTGAACTTTATTTATGCAAAAACTATTTGTGTTAGAGACATACTTTTCTTTTGTATTATACCCCCTAACCCTTCTCTACATCTCCATCAAGTTTGGTGTTGATGCCATGTTCAGGGGCTTTGCAATTAACTCGAAATCATTGAAATGGTCGAAAAAAAATTTAAAAATTCGACCATCTCTAATAATGAGTACATCATGGGGTGGCCAGTTAAGCTAGCCTGGGCTTCCAGGAGAGCGGTGCACACATGCTTTCACTTGCTGTATTCAAGACCACCCAAAATTGATCGACTGGAAATCGATGCCTGTCCACATGGTTTGATCAACCTAGATCGATCAAAATTGACCTAAAAATGTATTGAAAATCGGACATGTCGGAAAATTTTGATCGATCGAATGTTATTTTGTTGCGTCCGACTGATTTTGGTTTCAATTTAAATCATTAGCATACCGGTGGCAGACATTTTGGTGTGTTTGCAATGGACTTCCTTCAATTATGCCTTCAAACGAACCAATATCGATCATAAAATCTGACGTCAATCTTAGGGAAATCGAAACGTGTAAGCCAACCTTGTATGCTCACTACTAGTGATGGCCGAAAAGTTTGCCCGGTGGACAGTTTGCGGCGAACATAGCATGTTCGCAGTTCGCAATGACGGCGAACATTATGGGTGTTCTACGCCCCTATACCTTAACATGCAGACAAAGTGGGACCCCTCACCCTATAGTCAGGTGGGACAGTACAACCAATAACACATTTTTCACTCCTGGAGGACCCCCCCCCCCCTATTAAAGTAGCTACCCGGCAGCCATTTTACATTTATCCTGTGTCTCCAGTACTAGATAGATAGGGAGATTGCTGCTGATTGAGGGATGGCTTAGCTACTTTGCTATTTTACTCCATCCAGTGATCTGCATCTATAGCTAAGGTGTTCTGTTACATGTAGTTCATCATAACTGAGCCACAAAAGTCCTTCTCTGGGGGATGGGGGATGCTGTATTATGGGACCTGTGCACTGTGTTATAATCCTGAGCTGAGGTGTGCTGGTAGTTGTAGTTCACCATCAAAAACTAAAGCAGGACATTGCAGAGAGATCTGACTAAATGCGTTGTCCTGCAGAAGGTACGGTCAGGTAATTTTAGACAAAATCTGTAATCTAGATGTGATTTCCGGCCACTACACCTGAAGAAAACAGCATTTTTAAAAATCTGAATTTTTGGGGAGAAGTTTAGTCATTGATCCCCCTCTGGCATGACACTGTCCAGGTGGTCGAACCCTTTTCACTTTTTTTATTGGTATTTTGGCTACAAATATGACCTGAAGGTTTGAGAAGTTCGCCCTCCATTAAAGTCAATGGAGGTTCGCGCGCAAACATGCAAACGGCGGGTATTTGCCTGTTCACGAACAGCCACAGCTGATGTTCGTCACTTCACTACTGAAGGAAGTGCATATAGACAGGAAGTGGCTGCAAAAAGGGCTACATAAGATTAGTAGTGTAGAGACACAAAGACCGTTTTTAAAAATTAAAAGGACAATCACACTTGTGCTTCATTGTACTAAACCCATTTAATGCTTAAACCTATCATATCATCAAATAATAATATTAATTAATATTATCATAAACATATTAACGCAATCAGTGACAGCCCATTGTCCCATTACCATATTATATATACATTTTCTTATAGAGTAACATCTGAAAAGTCACCCGTGGCTGATTTTGTAACAAAGCCTTTGACGCACCGATTGTATAATAGTCCCTTTGTGTGACCCCCCCATTCGCCAAAGTTTACAAAGGTGACTTCAATCTCCAGTGATTAGGTACACATGTGCTGGCCGTTTAAATCATACGAGCCCGTCAGATGAAATATACGTTTAGATTTTTATTGTCTGTAGGGTGAGTGTGCCCTGGTTATGAAAATGTGCTTGTTTCAGCGCAATTTGAACACCTCCAGGAAAAACACATGACTGGGCCATTTCCATGTGGTCTACATAACCATTGTTTTTCTGTTTTGCCAATTGGCAATTACTAGCAGTCACTGCTGTATTAGCCTGGCTATTGTTAGGCTCATGGCTGTTTCTACCTACGGGCGCATAGTGACCGAGGCCACGGCGCCCCCCCCCCCCTCACTCGCTTTATTGCGTGGCAAAAAATTGATTCTACTAGCACCAACCCCCCTTCCCCGCTCAACAACTTTTCTGCCCCAGAAGGCCCCAGGTAACAATTTTACATAGGGCCCCTTAGATGCTAGAAACTCCCCTGGTGACGTTTCAACATACCATTGCCGCAGTCATAAAGGGCGACCTCTGAGGACTATGGTTTTACGGGAGGCTATATGATGAACGCAAAACTGAATATGTGTTTAGAGGGAAAATATGGCTATTGTGTAAAGGATGTTGTTATGAGATAGCAGTGTTGGTGTCTTATGCGTTTTACAATCACAGACCAGAGAAAGCTAAACTCTAGATAGGTATATAAGACGCAAGACAATGTGTATACATGGTATGTAATTGTAAGGTTCAGGATCAACCACAACAAGAGGGGGACGAACTGTTCCAACTGAACAACAAAACTAAAGGTAACGTTCAGAAACTAATCGCCGATCACGGCCAGGCGGTCAAGTCCTTGATTTAGTCCAGTCGCTCAACACACTGCTGCTCCTGGTTCGCCTGGCCAGACCTTCTCCCATAAGAGGGTCACTGGATGCGTCTTGCCACCAGTTGGGGCCTGGAACGGGGAGGCCTCTCCACCCCACTTGAGCAGCATACGAGGTCTGTGTCCAACAGCGATTTGTAATCCTTCATTAGTGATGAGCGGCATAGGCAACATTCGTATTTGCGGCATGCCGCGAATTTTTGGGAAAACATTCAGAAAATATTCGCATTTGGCAATATTCTTCTTATTGCGAATATCGGCAGTTTTATGCGAATTTCTCGAATTTTATATATTCGCGAATAGATGTTTAACTTGCATTGAGGGGCGTGTTTAAAAAAAATTGCGAATTTTGCACGCCATCTAAGTGATTTTCGCGAATTTTCTAAAGTGCCGATTTTCGCAATATTCCAAATATTCGCATCACCCCAATATTGGATTTAAAAGCTGTTGATGGTCGCAGGGAGTGTTGCTAAGCTCTTGTTGCAGCCTTCCCATTTGTCCACTTGCATTGAGAGGTGTGTGTAATGGAAAAAAAATACAGAATATCCGGAATTGCGAATATTCGGCAATATATTCACCATCTTCGGGAATTTCCGAATTGCCGATATTCGCGATTAATATTCGGAATCCGAATATTCTTGATCATCACTATCCTTCATGGGTCCGCAAAGGTCCATGGTTTGCCATTCACAAGGCTTGGCCCCTACGTTGTCAATGGACAAGTCAGCACAGCGCTGTATTTCAGGTGTTTTCACCATTTTAAACTATATACCACTCTGGGGGTTAATAATGCATTATAAAAAAAAACAATGGATTGTTTAATACATCAATACAAGAATATTTATCTTTTTGTCCTCGAACCTTAGCAAGCTGCATTTAATTTTTCAGAGGCTGATTCATTTATCAGCATTTCTCAAGAAAAAGTAAAAAGTCCACAAGCATTCTGGTGGGTGAGGACAGAAAAATTCAACTGCAGTATCAGCTAGCAGCTGTTCTTTGACACAAAAACTCAAACACTATCAGTAAGAACATGAGAGAGTACGAAGACGCACAGACAAACGTCTGACAAGAACGTGCTGTGCAAGGAAAAAAGTGAAAAAAAAAACAAGATGGAGCATTGAGAATAGATATTCGGCATTGAGAAACGAAATTCGGCATTGAGAATGGAAATTCGGCATTGAGAATGGAAATTCGGCATTGAGAATGGAAATTCGGCATTGAGAATGGAAATTCGGCATTGAGAAAGGAAATTTGGCATTGAGAATGGAAATACGGCATTGAGAAAGGAAATTCAGCATTGAGAATGGAAATGCGGCATTGAGAATAGAAATTTGGCATTGAGAATGGAAATGCGGCATTGAGAAAGGAAATTCGGCATTGAGAATGGAAATTCGGCATTGAGAAAGGAAATTTGGCATTGAGCATGGAAATTCGGCATTGAGAATGGAAAATTGACATTGAGAATGGAAATTTGGCATTGAGAATGGAAATTTGGCATTGAGAAAGGAAATGCGGCATTGAGCATGGAAATTCGGCATTGAGAATGGAAATGCGGCATTGAGAATGGAAATTTGGCATTGAAAATGGAAATTCGGCATTGAGAAAGGAAATTTGGCATTGAGCATGGAAATTTGGCATTGAGAAAGGAAATTTGGCATTGAGAAAGGAAATTTGGCATTGAGCATGGAAATTTGGCATTGAGAATGGAAATTCGGCATTGAGAATGGAAATTCGGCATTGAGAAAGGAAATTTGGCATTGAGAATGGAAATGCGGCATTGAGCATGGAAATTTGGCATTGAGAATGGAAATTCGGCATTGAGAAAGGAAATTCGGCATTGAGAAAGGAAATTCGGCACCATGTTTCCAGTGGCTAACAAGAGCATGGAACAGGTGAAGGCTTCGATGACTAATTAGATGACTCACAACTCATATTTGCATGTTCAAAGAAACGCTCTCAGTCTTTTCTCAAAAAATGTGCCTGTCAAGAGCCAACTTGCTTGTGTAGGAAGAGATGTTTTCCTGGTCATAGCTCAGCTTTGGTGAATGGGATTAAACTTCTCATTGATGATAAATAAAAAGGTCAACATGAAATACAAACAATCGTTGAATGGGTATGAAGAGCTTTCTTAGTGGAATTTGCATGAGTGCTTTAGTTATTTTATATTCCATTGTAAATTCACACAAAGGTAGAACAAGACCTTGATAGGCAAGGAGTAACCATAACCCATTCCTGCAAAGGGCTACAAGTCATAGGAAAGGTACTATGTTGCTCGTAATGTGTTATTGGAGTCAGTTGATATCCATATGGAAAGCAGTGGATTGGGATGACAATTGAAGGACTCTGCTGGGATGTTGTGGGGAATCAGCCTCAAAGGTGTACCCACATTGACAGCAAACCATACGACAGGTTCTCTTTAAGGCTCCTGCCCATATTTATTTAATAAGTCCAACAGAAGTGTCCCTCACAGGGGTTAATCCACAACTCAAATATCTTTTAAAATACCAAGTCTCCTGGCTTGCACGGGGTCCAACACAGGCTCTTCCCTTTAGCTCAGGGAACAGCTATCACAGCCTGGCACCTCGACGTCCCCAGCCTGGGCTTCACACTCCCTGTTTGCCCCCTGGCATCCGCTGCTCCAGCACCACAGTATCTCCCCCACCTCATCAGGAAGCCCTGACTGACTGCTCCCAGATCCTTTTGTGGAGACACACACGGCCATCTCATTAGGGTCCAGCAGGTGTATCTTGGTGAAGTGGGAAGGCCCACCCAGTAACTTCCATCCCCACTCCAGAGTCCAGATCCCTGTAACCACAAACATATCAAAACTGGGCAGCAACCTACTGTCGCTCCCCAACCCTACTCTGGACTCCCTTCAGGACACACAAGCAGACCCCTTCCCTGCCGCACATGGACCACTTACACCATGACAGACCACCGAACCCAAGAACTTACCACTACAAAAAAACACTAGTCACTGGTATTGAACTCCAATATTCAAACTGCTAATATATTTGGGCGAATATCTGCTATTTGAGAATTCCCAAATTTAGCGGCGGATATTTCCAATTTTGAAAATTCAAGATATTATGCACTGGCAAGCTTAAGGTCATGCATTGTGATAATCCCACATGTGACCATTCATTGCCTATGCCGTTCATCAATACTAGTCACCTGGATTCTGAAACAAGCAAGTAGACTGGTGTCTGGTGGCCACTGTTTGAGAATTTTGTAGTTGGCCATGATGCCCAACACACAACATGTCTGATACAAATGAGTTATATACTTTGCTCTGAGAAGCAGAAAACAAAACATATCATTTGACTTTATGGTGATACCTCAAAGCTTGAATTATTGTTGATCCCTGCATTCCTGACATGGCACTGCTATGGGTCCTCCCCAGAGAGACATTGCCACAACCAACACAACACAACGATAGACACAACCAACTAGAACAAAAAGTTTCTCCATGCTTCATCCCTCTATCTACACAGTGCAGTGACTGATGCGTGGGTGATTTCAGCATCATGAGTATTTTTGGATATTATAGATTTAAATCTACCAAAAAGTGAGGCAACATTCGCTTATCTGGAGCAAGACATATGAGGTCATTACTGATGTAATGAAACATTAGTGAGGCTTAAAGTGAAACCGTGTTTTTCCCACACAAGAGGAAACAACAGGTTCACTTTAAGGCTGAACTGCAGGCTAAGCAAATGCGGT
The DNA here is from genome assembly GCA_036250615.1 of Ptychadena robeensis. NCBI lineage: Eukaryota > Metazoa > Chordata > Amphibia > Anura > Ptychadenidae > Ptychadena > Ptychadena robeensis. The sequence goes on from CM070034.1 coordinate 169,770,569, forward strand.
GTATACCATGCATGCATGTGTGTTTGTACTATGACCCCATTGGAAGTCCGAGTTATTGGGTGTGGATACTTGAACATAGCTGGAAGATGGGGATACAGCTTGGTGACCATTGAACGCCCCTGTAACCACAACGATGCTGCTCTGTACAACAGTTGCAAATATTCTGTAGGGGGTTGGTTGGCAGCTCTTGGTCACCTACCTATGGTCCTTGTATGAGCCCTATCAACAATGGCCAATGACATTCCAGCAGTTGTGGTTCACAATTAGGTAGGAGTGGAAAATGGGCTCCTAGCTTGACACTTGACCTTGGCGGTTACCCCAACCTTGAGGTAAGTTTGTTTGCAAATCTAAAGGTAGCCATATACGCTATGACCCCGCACAATCCTCTGAGCGACCAGGTGCATGCTGACGTCATCACACTGCAGTCAGAGATCGGGGCACAGCCTTTGTGCGCTGGACATTACTTTGGATGGCCAGGAATTTACCAACAAGCCGAATCATGTGCGTCCCGACTTGTGGTGTGGGTCCTGGTCGATCTGTCCAGGTGGGCGCATCTGATTTGCAGCCTAGCAACCACCAAGTGGTTAGAGGGAACACGCACAGCGGTGGATCAGCCACCAATCGTAGCGTGTATGGCTACCTTTCCTCCCCTTCCGAGCTACACTTCGTGTTAATCTTCCCGGATTCTTTAAGTTGTTTGTTGCTGATTGTTCCGGCCTCCGCCGAGGTGGGGTGGCAGAACCCCATTGACCTGTAGTTCTTGCTCCTCCCATCTCACATGAATATGAAAGGGGAGAGTAAGGACTAGATTACCTGTACCACGGTTTAAAAAAAAGTGGTATGGGTTGACCGCTGGGGGGGTTAAATCAGCTTTTATAATATCTCTGACAAATCTACATAGATGTTAGTATTGAGAACATTCACAATGTTGCTTCTGTAAGGAAGGATCTATTCATGTCCAGCAATCCTTAAGGCAGCCATACACGGGTCGATTTGTCACCGATCAATTCGCGATCTGATCATTCCAGGTGATCATGGAATCGGCGATTGATCAGATCAGGAGTCGATGGAACACCATCTTGGGGATCCGATTTGTGGTAGATTTGGACAAGAGCCGATCTCCAAAATGGCCAATTCCACAAAATCCATTGATCGGAAAGGCGGCTGCATAGGGAGCTATGGGTCCACCTAGGGAGCTATGGGTCCACCACTTACTTCGATTGCCAATACATGAACCAAAAAAACCAACATGTCGGTTCAATGTCCGATCCGACTTTTAGTAGAGTCCGATTTTGTTAGGTCGATCGTTCAGGGTGGGGAGAACTGGATTGAACGCCGATCGAGTGAAAAATCGGCCCATGTATGGGAGCCTTTAGATCCCAGGTGCCGAACCTGTGGCCCAGGGGCCGCATGCGGCCCTTTGGGTGTTTTTCTGTGGCCCCCAAAACCTGTTAATGCAAAGGAACTCACATGTCCACTGATCCCCCATGATGTTCTTACAGCGGGAAGAGGAGGAGAGGAACAGAATAGGGGCACATAACCTTTAAAAAAGAGGTGATGTGCCCCATAGATATCATCAAAGTCTTCGATTATATCTATGAGGCACATAACCTTTGATGATATATATGACAAGTTTTGTTATTTAAAAATGAAAAATGTCTTCTAGCTATGCTTGCGGTCATTATAAGCTGCTTATACAAGTCAGTATAGATTGAAAATGTTATGTGCGGCCCTTTAGTGATGCTGAGGGCCGCACTTGTGGCCCTCCATATCAACTCAGTTGCCCACCACTGCTTTAGATTGTTCTGGTGCCCCATTTATGATTGACTTTGCTCCCGCCTGGTGTGTTGTTGTCCTATATTACCCACTCGTGATTTTTAATCACCTGCGGAATCGCTGTCAATTGCCTATACTATTTTAAATGTGCTTGTCCCCATTGATAAGATCGCATGCGTTTTTTTTTCCTGATCGCTCCCATAGACATGAATGGGCGATTGCTCGCCAGCCTAAAGGTGGGTTTACACGTCAAGATTTTTGTTTCGTTCAACTTCAGATTAGATTTTTTGTTAGATTTTTTTATCGGATTTCGTTCGTCCGTTTATCGAAGGTAATTAGATTTTTGTTAGATTTTTGTACAACCGAAGCAAAATATCGAATGAAAATAATCGTTGGAACCACGAATGAAGAATCTTTCAGATTTTGTTATTAACCCTCTGAGCGTTTGCCACGTGGCACGGTTTTATTATAACCGTGCCACGGGCAATCGCGGCGGAGCACAATGTGCTCCGCCGCGATTGCCTGCTCAGCTGAGGGATGTAAACAAAAACTTCTGCTGACAGAAAGCGACGCCCCTCCAGTTTGACGGAGGTCTATGGCGCCGCCTACCCTCGCCCCCTTCGCGTCACCGGTGACGCGATCAGGGGCGGACCCGGAAGCATCGGCATACATGCCGATGCTCCCGACCGCCGTCAGAAGACGGCGAGACCTCGGGCGTTCCTCCGGCTAACTCTGGCTGAGTTTCATGATGCATGAAACTCAGCCCGAGTTAATTCGGGGAGAACGCTCAGAAGGTTAAGCACACTGTACACACACAAATACATTCATTCATTCATTCATACATTCACAATCATACATACATATCGCTATTAACAACGAACATTTAATATTGAAATATATGTATTTTTCTATTGACACCACATTGTTACGTTCGTCCACAATGCAATTGTTTCGTTCTCAAAGTTCTACCCGGAAAGAAAATATAAACAACATCATGGACGAATCAAAATTAATCAAAATCATACATTGTAAAAATCCCACTCCCCATGCTACTGGTTAAAAATCAAGTCAAAAAATATCGAGTGAAATAAGGAGCGTCCGTTTTTTACACGACAAATAAACGACAGATGAAAGTTTACCAACATGTCCGATCACCTTGTGGACGATTATTTGTCAGATATCGGCAAAAAAAAATCCATCTAAGCAAATGGCCGTTTCAGATTTTTGTACAATAAACCAAAAAATCGTTCGTCGTCCATCTGTCGGCCGAAAAAATCTTGACGTGTAAACCCACCTTTAGTGATCCCACTCTAGAGATGGTCACATTTTTCAACTTGCTAACTTTGTGAACTGATTGCAAAGCCCCTGAACAAGGTATCATCACTATTATTGCTGGAGATGTAGAGAAGGATTGGAGGAACCTTTGAAAAAAAAAAGTGTTGCTCTAGCACATGCTTTGCATAAATTAAGTTAAAAAATAAAGTCGAAATTCCGATATTCGAAATTTTGATTTGATTTTGAACCTAATTTGTGCAAAAACTATTTTTGTTAAGGCCCCCATACACGGGTCGGATTCCGGCCGGATTCCGGGCCGATCGATTCCGGGCGCGTGCACGTGAATCGATCGTGCCGGAATCGTGTGCAGCCCACCTTGTCCGTCCGATCACGTCCGATCGTTCGGGGGCTCAGAATCGGATCCGACGGAGAACCAACATGTTGGTCTTTTTGATCCGATTCTGCCCAGATCAGGGGGAGTTGCCATTTGTGAGGTGGAATCGGAGGTGGAATCGGACACGGAATCGTCCCGGAATCGTGCAGGAATCCGTTGGACAAGGTGGTATGCAGCGATGGATACTCTTAATTGGCCGATTGATCACACCTGCGATTCCCGGCAGAATCGCCGGAATCGATCGGATGATGAATCGATTGGACATGGAATCCGACACGTGTATGGCTAGCTTTAGAGACAAACTTTTTGGGGAGGACTATACCCTCATGCCTTTTCTACATCTCCAGTAAGTTTGGTGAGGATACCATGTTCAGGGGCTTTGCAATTAACTCAAAATCGTCAAAATGGTCGCATTTAAAAAAAAAAAAATTAACCATCTCTATTCCACTTGAAGGAAGCCTGGATAGCGCTGGATTGTGCTCGAATCTATTACATTATCGAGCAGTGTAAGGGCCCCCATACACCTTTAGATTTCTCTGTCAGATTTTCTTTAGATCTCCTTTTGTTTTACCAAAACCATGTAATATGAGGGACTTTCTAAACCATCAGGTCTACCTGTGTTCAATCGCAGAGGACCCGGCACTACATAGTTGTTGGTAGATCTAAAGCCCCCCATACACCACATACAATTACCATGCAATTTCTGTACAATCAACTTTTCTTCTACCAAAACCATGTAATATGAGGTCCTTTTTACACCTTCCAATCACTATGTATTCTATCAGGGAGGTCACTATACTACATAGTTGTTGGTAGATCTGATGGAAATTGTATGGAGGAATCTGAGGGTGTATGGGGGGCTTTAAGGACATCTGACAGAGAGATCTAAAGGTGTATGGCCAGCTTAAGTCACGCTTTAAACGCTATATATCTATAAGAAGCTCTATCATGTGATGTAGGCAAAAGGTCACATGATCTTTGACTACCATCCTTGTGGATAGTTTTTTTTGCAAGTATTGATATGGAATAATGCCTAGGTGTAGATGGTATGTGTTCAGAATAAAAAGTTTTGAGAGAGTTTTTTTTCTAAAATAATACAATAATTTATCATTTTTAATAAAAAATATATTCATATTGTCAGTTAAATCTGTTGACACTTTGTTCTATTGTAAGTTCAGATTCATAAACATGTAAAGGGACAATTCCTTCTTCTCTCCATGGAAACGATCTGGTTTATAGTAAATGAGGGAAGTGGGGGTGGGGGGGGGGGGTTATCCATCTAATTACTGTGGATGTTTCATGTCATTGGAGACTGCAGGGAGCCTATTGTTTTCAATCAGAGAGACAATGAGTCTGATTTATTAAAGGAGTTGACAATCCCCACACAATAAGTTGTGTGAATATTGTGTCAATTATCTGGTCACGTGCAAAACAGATCCCTGCGTTCGTACTTCAACTGCTCATAATTGGATAATTAAAATAAAATTTGCATGGTTTATTGAGAAAGAATTGTCGGCTCTTTTAGTAAATTTCCACCTGTCCTGGGGGAAATAGGTGGATGGGGAAGTCACAATCTATCGACAGAAGTAGGAAGCAGTACATAGCAGTGATATATACCTTCCAATCACTATGTATTCTATCAGGGAGGACCC
>CM070034.1:169843268-169854606 GCA_036250615.1 Ptychadena robeensis
TCTATATTTCCTGCACCACCTTGGTAACAGAAAATGGGGAGGTGAAAGTCTACTGGGCTGCGTATGTACCTTCATGAGCAATGAAATCCATGTTTTACTGCCCTGCCTTACAGTGTCAAATTGATCATAAATGTGAAGTAAAAACTGTTCAAGGCAAAAAAATATATGGTCCCGGCAAGTATCGGGTACTCCTTACCGTTCAGAAAGAGAACGAGGCTCCTTTGCATGTTGTGAGCCTTTTCCCAAGACTTCTGAAGGGGGCTTCTCAAGTTTAAAATTGGCCTTGGCATTAGAGATGGTCGAATTTTTCAACTTGCTAATTTAGTGAGCTGATTGCAAAGCCCCTGAACATGGTATCATCACCATGATATCATTGCTGGAGATGTAGAGAAGGGTTGGAGGAACATTTGGAAAAAATAAGTGTTGCTCTAGCACATGTAGTTTTTGCATAAATGAAGTTCAAATACAAAGTCGAAATTCCGATTTTCCAATTTTGACTTAACTTTGAACTTAATTTCTGCAAAAAATATTTATGTGAGAGACGTACCATTCTCTACATTTCCAGCAAGTTTGGTGTTGATACCATGTTCAGGGGCTTTATAATTAACTCGAAATCGGCAAAATGGTCGAATTAAAAAAATTTATTTGACCATCTCTAATGGCCAGCTTAAGTCTATGTTTCCCTTATACGTGGGGACCCCCTCCGCTGAGCGCATTGCTTGGCAGGAGGTCCCGACAGAGCACATAGGCTTACCTGCTCATCGGATGTTGTGTCTTCACTGCGCCAAGCCGTTCCGCTGCTGCATCGGCGGATGTGTAAACGAAATAAATGTGTAAAGAGCATCCGCCGAGCAGGCAATGTCTATGTGCTACGTCTGGATCCCCGCCATGCAATAGTGGAGCTTAGTGGAGGGGGTCCCAGGGTATAAGGGAAACAAGCCCTTAGACAAAATTTTGTGGACCCCCCCCCCCCCCACCCTTTAGCTGTCATCCCCTATCCCCATTTCCACTGTCCTATTCCATGGATGGTCTGCAGTTTGCATTGTTGTAAACCATCTCATTCGAAAAAGCACTTTGAAATTAGTTCCTAAGGGATAAATGGGATGGTTTATGAAAATTTTTGCTGACCCCACCGCATTTTATTCAGCCTCTGTGACCCCCTCTCCCCCCACCCTCGCCAGCCTGAAGGCATTTTGGTGTTGCTGGATTTTTTTCAACACCTTCAGTAGGATGACATTCCTTTAAGAACATTCCGGATGTATCAGAAACTAAAGTATTGTTTTTTTCTCTTGTCTATGATGACCCTGAAGGAGCGTGACCCCTTGGGTCGACCTTACCGCTAGCTCCTCACGGGGGTTCAATTCGTGTTATTTCTTTTTTTTTTTTATAATTGTGATGAAATTTGCTGGTGACAAAACGGTAAACATCGAGAAAAATTAGTTGCATGAAAAAAAAGAAAATTTGTGCCAGTGTACTTGAATTTGTTTTCTGTTAATTTTTTTTTCTTATTCTTGTGGTTGCTACAGCAATTTGGCGTCATTTTAATTTTATTTGTGTGTTTTTCGATGCTGTTGCACAATTTTGAACGATACAGTTGGTTAAACTGTCGTTTTCGCGATTCGAACGAAAAGGCAAAAATTACGATCGAAAGACAATTGATTTTCAGCCCGGGTCGGGTCGGCCTACGAAGGTCGATCCGAGGAGAAAAAAAAAATGTTTGTTTTGTGTATTTTTTTTTTATTTTCTGTTTTGTTTGCGCTGCTATGGAGCTAAAAAATTTGTTTCATTCTTATTCACATTAACAGTACATAGCTGTATTGTTTCACTGAGTGTGCTGCTATTTTATAAACATTTTTATAATATATTATTTTACTGCTTAAAAAAAATTTCCAATCCTGAAGTAAGTAGATGGTTAAGTGGACACATATGGATTTTTGATTACTGGAAATGCCCTTGTATAGTTTTTTTTTTATTCCATCTTAAGCCCCCCCCATACACCTTTAGATCACTCCATACAATTTCCATTACATCGATCAACAACTATGTAGTGCTGGGTCCTCCCTAATAGAATACATAGTGATTGGAAGGTATATATCCCTGCTATGTAGTGCCGGGTCCTCCCTGATAGAATAAATAGTGATTGGAAGGTATATATCCCTGCTATGTAGTGCCAGGTACTCCCTGATAGAATACATAGTGATTGGAAGGTATATATCCCTGCTATGTAGTGCCGGGTCCTTCCTGATAGCATACATAGTGATTGGAAGGTATATATCACTGCTCTGTAGTTCCTGGTCCACCCTGATAGAATACATAGTGATTGGAAGGTATGTATCACTGCTATGTAGTGCCAGGTACTCCCTGATAGAATACATAGTGATTGGAAGGTATATATCACTGCTCTGTAGTGCTGGGTCCTCCCTGATAGCATACATAGTGATTGGAAGGTATATATCACTGCTCTGTAGTGCTGGGTTCTCCCTGATAGCATACATAGTGATTGGAAGGTATATATCCCTGCTCTGTAGTGCCGGGTCCTCCCTGACAGAATAGATAGTGATTGGAAGAAATATATAATTGCTCTGTAGTGCCGGGCCCTCCCTGATAGCATACATAGTGATTGGAATGTATATATCCCTGCTATGTAGTGCTGGGTCCTCCCTGATAGAATTGGAAAGTTTAGAAAGGTCCTCATATTACATGGTTTTGGTAGAAGAAAAGTGGATTATACAGAAATTGTATGGTAGGATTGTAAGGTGTATGGGGGGCTTAATAGAGTGTTAATGACTTTTTCTTTCTTTATTTGTTCCTGATCGCACCCTAAAAAAAATTGGTAGAGTTACCTCAGGTTCACTGGATTCAATATGGTTCCTACACCTTCAATACCTCACACTTTTACAGTTTTTTTTGTTTTCCTCTGGGAGCTTAGTGCCGTGGTGCAAAGCAGCGGGAAACTGCGTTTGTACTTGAGATCTTGTTACTCATTCCCTTTTCAGTTGGTGCGTTTTTGTTTTTTGTAGTAATGAAGGCTTAGGTAGTCGTGTCTCTAGTCTCGCTTTGTGAAAATTGAACATGCCATGATGGTAATGACGACCCTTCCCTCCGTGACTTTTGATTTCAAGCCTCAGATACTTTAGAGGAACTTAGAAGCATGCCACTTAGGGTCCCCACAAACGCAACGAGCGGCAGCCGATTTTGCCGTTGACCTATGTGGGTGCGCCAGTCGCCGATCGCTGGTGCCCACATGGGGCAACAGGGATCCAAAGCTTGGTCAGCCAGAGAACAGAATGTCAGTAAAGGCTGCCACACACGCACCGAGCCGATTTTGCCGGCGACCAATGTGCATGCGCGTCCACGGCCGTCGGTGGGTGCCCACATGGGGCAACAGATCCCTGTCAACCCAAAGCTTGGTCGGCCAGAGAACAGATATGTCCAATCATCTCTAGCCAATGCCGTAAGTTCCAATGGAGACTAGTGTCTCCATTGAAACTAATGGCTGGGACACAAAGGGTGCCCACCGACGCTGTGAACTATGGAGAGCAGTGTGATGATGTCATCACGCTGCTCTCCACAGCTCACCTGTCGGTCCCCACTCGATATGTGTGTGGGGACCTTAAAGGTGGAGATTTTGTGGATCATCTTTACGCATGTGGGGGCCTTAAGTCTCTAGCCGATGCCATTAGTTTTAATGGGGACTGGAATCGCCATTGAAATTAACGCCCGGAACACAAAGGGTGCCCATGATGCTGTGAACTATGGAGAGCATCTCCACAGCTCACCTGTCGGTCCCCACTCGATATGTGTGTGGGGACCTTAAAGGTGGCGATTTCGCGGACCATCTTTACATGATGAAATTTGCCATAAAAATTCCTCACATTAGAGACAGAAGTAAATAGACTGAGGGGCACAGGCTTTCCAGAATGGTTCATTTATTTCCTCTTTCTCACCATTTTTTTAGGGTCCGACTTTCAGTTTAAAGAAAATAAAAGGTCGTTACCACCTTAAGAAAAGAAAAAAATATGTTTCTATATTTTAGACGTAGGAGTTAAGGGAACGACATACCGTGTATTTAAAAGCATGTTAAGATACTCAGAGATCTCATGCCGCGATGGGTATATATGGCATTTTCACGAAAGCGCTTTGGTGAGCAGAATATCCGATTTTCAATAATCAAGAATCAAAAACGTAATTGATTTACATCTATGCATTTCTGGATTGCAAGAAGGTTTAGTTATGTACTCGTTTTAATAGTATGTAGCTATCATACAGCTGCTAGACAACCCCCCAATCCAGTCTTGCAATGTGAACTCTAAGGAGGATGCACCATGGTTGATGGCACGGTAGACGATGGTAGACTGGGTCAAACCAAGTAGTTTCTGCCCCAATCCCCCCCCCCCCCCCCCCACACACACACACTTTAGCCCCCCAAAGCACAGGATCCTTTTTGAAACATGGTCTATACGCCATGTTCTTATATCAGCCATTGTTTTAATATTAATACAGTGTCCTGGGACTTAAAGGGTATTTTATTAAAGTGACATGAAAAGTGTGTAAGCTTTATGAATTTATGGTTATTCATGTGAAAAAAAGGTAAAGTAGGTAGTTTTAGTTTGCTCTGTTAGACAGCATTCGATACTAGCAGTAAGATGTGGCTCTAGTAGCTGGCCATATACCTTTAGATCTCTCTGCCAGATATCCTTTAGATCTACCAACAACTATGTAGTGCCGGGTCCTCTGCGATTGAACACAGGTAGACTTTATGGTTTAGAAAGTCCCTCATATTACATGGTTTTGGTAGAACAAAATGAGATCTAAAGAAGGTCTGACAGAGAAATCTAAGACACTTAAGGCCCCCATACACCTTACAATCTTTCCATACAATTTCTGTACAATACATTTTTGTTCTACCAAAACCATGTAATATGAGGACCTTAGTAAACCTTCCAATCACTATGTATTCTATCAGGGAGGCCACTATACCACACAGTTGTTGGTAGATCTAATGGAGATTGTATGGATCGATCTTAAGGTGTATGGGTGGCTTAAATATGGCCATATACCTTTGGATCTCTCTGCCAGATATACTTTAGATCTACCAACAACTATATAGTCCTCTGTGACTGAACACAGGTAGACTTGGTTTAGATATTACATGGTTTTGGTAAAACAAAAGAAGATCTAAAGGAAATCTGACAGAGAAATCTAAAGGTGTATGGGGGGCCTTTAGTCAGTGGTTCTTGTGACTTTCAACAAGTTTGACATCTGACTGATGGCATTGCCAATAGTTCATCTAACACAGAGGGAGATGGAGAGCAACAAGTAACAGTTCTTCCTTAAAGAAAACCTCTCATGGGTATTCATAGGCTCAGCCATTGTTAACCTTTTCCAATAACATTTTCATGGCTGCCATGTTGATCCATTTTTAGTGCTTTCTGAATCCTTGATTTGGAACAAAAAAGTGACTTTACTTACCTAATCAGGGTTAATGGCTCAGAAGGTATGAGAACTAAAGGCCACCAATGGATTAGCATTAAAAAGATTTAGGCCGGCAGCAGAAATTGTTGTGTATTACCCCCTTGATTGGTTTCCTTTAGGAGTAGGGTTGGAGGTGATAGTGTAGTGTAACACCACCAGGAAGATAACCAAATAGGGTTAGGCTGTGACTACCAGAACAATGGGCATGTGATGGTTAAAGCTGGCCATACACCTTTAGATCTCTCTGTCAGATATCCTTTAGATCTACCAACAACTATGTAGTGCCGGGTCCTCTGCAAATGAGCACAGGTAGACTTGATGGTTTAGAAAGTCCCTCATATTACATGGTTTTGGTAAAACAAAAGGAGATCTAAAGGAAATCTGACTTAAGATCTCTCTATCAGATTTCCTGTGGATCTACCAACAACTATGTAGTGCCGGGTTCTCTGCGATTGAACACAGGTAGACTTGATGGTTAAGAAAGTCCCTCATATTACATGGTTTTGGTAAAACAAAAGGAGATCTAAAGAAGGTCTGACAGAGAAATCTAAAGGTGTAAGATCAGCTTTACACCACCAGCAAGATAACCTAGTAGGGATTGGCCGTCGGAGCCTATAAACAGTTAGGAAATGTAAAGTGGATGTAAGGAGAGGATACTTACTTGCAGTTGGGTGAGCTCCAGGTTTCACCAGTTGGCACAGTTGGCTGCAGCACAACTTAGAACGTGACATTATAAAAAGCTTTAGTAAACGTCTAGAAGTTTGTGTTACACGTTAAAAAATTTAAAAATGAAAAAAAAAAGAAAAAATATGAAAAATTATTCCAATAAATTTTCTTTGCCATCTCTAGGAGGTGGAATGCACCTGCATTTGGTTTGGTGATTTACACAGTTAGGTGTGCAGCTTTGGGGGTGTTTGTCAATGACCATTGAGCACTACAGCTAGCCATTCACATGAGGACCCTGGTCCCCATACATGGTATTTGGATCGAACAGGGATTAACCATGTTGGCGGATCCCTGTTCAATCCGTTCCTTGTGTTATTGTGACCTTTTGGGTCGATCGCTCAAGGTGGGGAGCCATCGATTCCTCAATGATGCATCTGCAGGAACGCCCATGCAGATTGACCTTTGGGGAATCGAACGGGGATCGAAGCATGTATGGCTAGCTTTAGGTGTGCAGCTTTGGGTTTTTGTCAATGACTATTGAGCACTATAGCCAGCCATACACGTGGGGACCCTGGTCCCCCATACAAAGTATTCAGATCGAACAGGGATTTACCATCTTGGCGGATCCCTGTTCGATCCGTTCCTTGTGCGATTTCCACCTTTTCAGGTTGATCACCAAAGGTGAGCAGCCATCGGTTGGGGAATCAAACGGGGGTCGAAGCGTGTATGGCTAGCTGTAGGTGTGCAGCTTTGGGTTTTTGTCAATGACCATTGAGCGCTAAAGGTGGCCATACACCTTTAGATCTCTCTGTCAGATGTCCTTTAGATCTACCAACAACTATGTAGTGCCGCATCCTATGCAATTGAACACAGGCAGACTTGATGGTTTAGAAAGTCCCTCATATTACATGCTTTTGGTAAAACAAAAGGAGATCTGAAGGAAATCTCACAGAGAAATCTAAAGGTGTATGGGGACCCTAAGGCTACTTTAGCACTCAAACTGTTGCCCTTTCTCTATGCTAGATTGGTTCATTAACCTTGACAATCATATCGTCTTACCAAGTGGAGAGCTTCTCCGGTCCAGAGTAGAAGAATGTGTAAAGCTGGCCACACACCTTTTAGGTCTCTCTGTCAGTTATCCTTTAGATCTACCAACAACTATGTAGTGCCGGGTCCTCTGCGATTGAACACAGGTAGACTGGATGGTTTAGAAAGTCCCTCATATTACATGGTTTTGGTAAAACAAAAGGAGATCTAAAGGAAATCTGACAGAGAATTCTAAAGGTGTGTGAGGGCCTTAAAGCCTCTTATTGGCATCCATATTGCCAGAGAATTTTACCGACACCACCAAGAACAGAGGTGCTCAAAATTTTAGAAAAGTTGAGTGTACAGGAATGATAAGATAAGATGTGTATGGGGGCCTTCACCTACCTACACCACCATGGCTGTCTGCACCATTTGAACGCAACTGGTAGAACTTCAATTCACCAAATCCTCATCTCCTGAGAGGTGGTTATCGCTGAGTGTTAAGTTAAGATGGCGAAGTGTGCGCTGCTGCTTCAAGAGGGGGAAACTATTTTTTCCAGAAGACTTTAGGCATGAGAGAGGAAACAAAAGTCGTATTTATTAGTGATGGAGGGATTTTTGCATGTGTTTTCTTCATAATATATGACTTCTAACTGGAGTGACCTATACACAGAAATTCCAAAGCCGATGCTGTGGAAACGATGCATATTGCTGCAATTAGTGGTAAGAGACTAAAAAAACCCTCCTATGACATCACAATATTTATTGTTCATTGAACGGCAGCGAAATGTACAAAATTCCTTGCACTTTTGGGTAACGAAAAAAGCTGCCGAGACGCTCGCTCACATGAGGGGACCGGGAGGGAGGGGGCATCCGAATGCACAATGTGTTCCCATTCTGCTGTTTCCAAAGTTTAATATTTGTCAAGTAAATGTTTTATCTGCGCCTGTTGTCCAAAGCACATTAAAAGACACCTATTGTTAACCGTAAGCCAATGGAACGCAGTTTTCTTTGGGGAAATGTTTGGTTACTGCGAGCAGGAAGAGGATTTTGTGCTCATGGTCGAAGGGTTGGGTGTTCTGGGGCAGAGCTGTCGTCAGAAATCCCAGGGCCTTTACTTAGATCCCCAGAAAAAAAGTTGACTTGGGGGTGTATTCTAGCAAAAAAAATCTCTACTTCTGAAGTTGTTGAGCGGGGGGGGGGGGGGGGGGGGGGTGCTAGTGATACCCTTAGGCTCCCTGTCAGCCTCATAAGAGGCTGTTGGCAGTCTAGAGAACCTGCCAGAGCCCTATCGGGCTCCCCTCGCTGCTCAGGCCGGGATTGCCTCCTGTTCCCCCCTGCCCTGGCGGCCCTGTTCTGGGGGCTAGGCTAAGGCTAAGGAGAACATCCTCATGGCGAAAATTAAAAATCCTCCGGACGCTCTTCTGTAATAAGTTTTCTCCAATAGAAAAACAAACGCAACCGTCCAGCTGGTAATACCTATGCGACGTGCTTGGGTTAGGAACATTAGGACACAGTCAGTCTTTGGCTTCTAATGACATTCATTAGAGCATTGGCAACGTTCGATGGACAAGATAAGCAGGCTTTTTTCTTTTTTTTAAAGCTGAACCAGAATGAAGCCAATTAAAACCAATGGTAGCACTTGTGTTACCTTAGACCGTATTTTTCGGACTATAAGACACACTTTTTTACCATTAAAATCAATGGGAAAGTGTCCCTGTGTCTTATGGTCTGAATATGTTAGTCCCAACCATCCTGGGAGCAATAGCTCTGCATCCCAGGAGGCAGAAATGTGTTCCATTCCCTCCAGCCAAGCCAAAAAAACACTGCCAAAAAGAGATCGTATCTGCATTAGCACTAGCAGTACCCATTCTCTGAACACACTGACCAACCTATGGAGAGACACATTTAACATTTAGATAGCATGAGTTGTGTATTTACATTAACATTCTGTAATAAATGCAATTTGACTCCTATCTCCTCCCATATGTAAATAGCTGCCAAAAATCCACTGCCAAAAAGAGATCTTACCTGCATTAGCACTAGCAGTACCCATTCTCTGAACACACTCAACAGCTTATGGAGAGACACATTATACAATTAAACAGCATGAGTTGTGTTTTTACATTAACATTCTGCATTGCAATAAATACAATTTGACTCTTATCTCCTCCCATATGTAAATAGCTGCTCATGGGTAAGTTGTTAGTGCCAGATTGTAAAATGTGTCTCTCCATAAGTTAAGCACCCCATACACCTTAAGATCGATCCATACAATCCCCATTAGATCTACCAACAACTGTATAGTGTCCTCCCTGATAGCATACATAGTGATTGGAAGGTATATATCACTGAATGTAGTGCCGGGTCCTCCCTCATAGAATACATAGTGATTGGAAGTTATATATCACTGCTATGTAATGCCGGGTCCTCCCTGATAGAATACATAGTGATTGGAAGGTATATATCACCGCTATGTAGTGCTGGGTCCTCCCTGATAGAATACATAGTGATTGGAAGGTATATATCACTGCTATGTAGTATAGTGACCTCCCTGATAGAATACATAGTGATTGGAAGGTATATACCACTGCTATGTAGTGCCGGGTCCTCCCTGATAGAATACATAGTGATTGGAAGGATAAGAAAGCTCCTCGTATTACATGGTTTTGGTAGAACAAAATGTGATTGTACAGAAATTGTATGGAAAGATTGTAAGGTGTATGGGGGGCTTCAGTCAGAGAATGAGTACTGCTAGTGTATAGACACATAGTAAAGTTTCAGCCCTGACACTCAGTGAAGACCTCCCTCCTGGTACTGGGCTTTGGCTGGGGGAATACAGAGTGAATACTGCATTGACCAGCCCTGCCTACTGTCGCGGAACTTTCTGTATATTCACTTGATATCTAAATGGCTCTGTCTCTCCAAAACTTTGGGTGCGTCTTATGGTTCCGAAAAATACGGTAGGTCCTAGTGAACCTGGGTCAGCCAATCAGAAGTGTTAAATTTTTGGGTCGTGCCAATGGGCGCCGGTTGTGTTAGTATTAAACGATAAATGACCAACCAAACGTTGTAAGGAACCAATGCTGCTGGTCTTTGATTTCCTTTGTCCTCGACATCCTATTGGCCAGTGGGTTTTTTTATTTTCATATTCCCACCACGTACCTCAATCACTCGTCTCAAAAAAAAAATTTTTTTTTTTAGTTTTCTTGCGTTAATCAAGTGTGATGCCATATACAGTCAATGTTATTCTCTCACGATGTACTTTTAAAATTTCAAAAAAGAGAAAAATGAATATGGAGCGGACAATTACATGGTCAGGGGAAGAAAGAAAGTGTCAGAGTAAATGAAATAATGTTAAAAATGAACATTTTTAGCAGGTTTGTGAGATTCCGTGCGGTGGATGAGACTGACGCTGCGTATCGTTCAGTACATTGCGGGGAAAGGTCTTGTCTGTTCAGTGTTAAAAAGTTGTCGCTTATGTATTAACATGTTAATTGACTAGTTTTTTCGGTGAACGTGATGGATTCTTGAAATGTGTTCGGAGGGGAAATACGTACGCTGTGTGGGTAATAAATTTCACCTTGACCTAAACTGACTCCTTTTTTTTTTTTCTTTGATTCGAGTTCTGTTACTATAAAAGGGATCGCTACTTAAGCAAATAGAAGAAATTATCTCAACAAGAGGGATTTGGCAGCATGGGAGCAATCTGCTGATGGTTATCCCGAGAGGGAAGATAGATAAATACGCGTCCGTTAAATCACCTAACAGGAATGCGCCGGGCGCTCGCAGAGATGAAGATGAATAACCGTGACGTAGCGGTGGGTGGAGATGGTCGAATTTTTCGACTTGCTAAAGCTAGCCACACACGGTTCGATTTTGGTTCAATCGATGCTCGGTTAGATGAATTTTTTCATCGATTGAATGAAAATCGAGAAATGCTCACATGGTACGATCGACGATAATTGTTCGATGAAGGCAGAAAATCAAATTGAATTTTGATCGGACATGTTGGAAAATCATTGTCGATTGTGCCAAAATCTTTTTATAACCGTCGATGTTTGTGGTGTTTCTCCTGGATCGATTAGATTCGATATAATAACTAGTGATGGCAAGGCGGACAGTTCGGCGGCGAACGTGGATGTTCGCCCATCTTCTCGCCGGCGAGCAG
>CM070034.1:169858766-169877071 GCA_036250615.1 Ptychadena robeensis
GCACTACATAGCAGTGATATATACCTTCCAATCACTATGTGTTCTATCAAGGAGGACCCGTCACAACACAGTTGTTGGTAGATCTAATGAAGATTGTATGGATCGATCTTAAGGTGTATGGGGGGTTTTAGATAGAGTTAGAACTAAGGTGCTAATACACGTACAGATGGGGGTGCAATCGATGATCGGTTCGAGCGATGATGATGATGAAAAAAACCACACGTGTGAACCCACCTTTATGCTGAACTGTGTTCAGGTCAAAGAACAGTTGAGCTGAATAAGGGGTCAAAGAACAGCTCTGGATTTTGCATATTAAAAGGGACTTTTTGCTTTAAAAAGCCTTTAAGTTCTCTTGTCTGCGATTCATTCTATAAACTCAAAATGACAAAAAAACTCTCATTCTGAAAAATGGAAATACCTCTGAAAAAGAGAAGCAGTCCTTCCCCTTCCATCAAATCTCTTCCCCCCTCTGTCTGAATGCAAAGCGACTCCAGAAATCCCCTCTATAGAGTTACATCGACCGCAGTTCCCACATGCTGCCCTAGGATGAGTGACAGCTGAATGGCCAATGGAAATCTTTGATGTTTCAAGTGTCGAGGGTGCTGAGTTGTAAGTCATATATCACTTTTAGCTTGTTCCCATCATGGTTATTATTATCATTTATTTATATAGCGCCAACATATTACGCAGCGCTGTACAATACATTAGAGTGGAGATACAACACAATATAACTCAGAGGAACAGTTTGAGAGGGATGAGTACCCCCAAAATAAGGCATCTCCCTAAAAATAAGGCACCCCTGTCTCGCTAATGTTCCTAAATAGAAAAGGGGGGCCCTGCAAGGGAAGTTTGGGAACCACTGCTGTACATAGTGATCCAGGTTGTAAATAGCACACAATTTTAAGCCAAAGAAACTACTGATTTCGCCATCACGGCAGAAAACCTACATCCCGATGGGTCCTGTTTAAAGTAAACCTGTGATCACTTTAAGTATTATGCCTGTCAGTCCGCCCGCTAATTGGCACATACAGACGATTAGCTTCTAAATACTCCCAGGGAGTCTCGCACCCCAGGGGGCTTCAGGAGAAAAAGAATGCATTCATGGATCTATCCAATGCCTCCCACCACCTGGCCCGTCCTCACTATGGGTTATTGAAGTTGTCAGCCTAGTGTTGGACTGGGAATAGAAGAGACTCAGAAAAGAGACTATCTGGTTAAAACTTAGTAAAAACATATGAGGGTAATTTTGGTGCTTAATATGTGTGCCGGCAGGTGAGATACAAGAGACCATTGCTCCACAAATTCCATTCATGGAATGATAAAATAGCGGCCAGCAAAGAGAAGACATGTTCCCTTTCTACCCCGCCATTATTTTTTTTGTAAAAAAAGCTAGCATTGGAAATATCACCAGTATCTGACATTTTTTGGAGTGTGGGATGCTCGGCTCCCCTATGCTTATTGTGGTTTGATCAGTCAGCTTTCACCACAGCAAGCTAATTGATCATTTAAGCTAGGCAGGGGCACTCCTGTCCCGGGCCCAACCATCTAGGGGGGCCTGGAGGTCTGACCCGTGCTCCCCGAGACTCACAGCATCCCCCTCGGCCCCCGTTCTCCTCCTCCCGATATGAGTGTGACAGTAGATTCTGTGCTGCTACTCTGCCGGCAAGTGCTCCCTAGTGACATTGTGGCTGACATTGGTATTGCAGGGA
Organism: Ptychadena robeensis; assembly: GCA_036250615.1. Lineage (NCBI taxonomy): Eukaryota > Metazoa > Chordata > Amphibia > Anura > Ptychadenidae > Ptychadena > Ptychadena robeensis. The sequence continues at coordinate 169,860,476 of CM070034.1, forward strand.
GATTGAGATTAAAGCTGGAACTGTAGAAGTTACATTTTTTTCAGTTTTTATTGTTAAATGTTTACAATTTATGTCACTTAAATAACTGCAGGGAAACATTAATAGCTATGAAAGGTTGCAGATAGGGTGTAAAATTGGGAATGTAAATTACTAATCCAAAAAAGGGTGTTGGAGATCTGGGGGCTGAAAACCAGGGAGTAGGCATATGTAGGGCACTAGCTCCATGTCCGCTAAAATCCCTGCGTGTCCGCTAAAATCACAGAGATTTTGTTGCAATGTTCAACCCACCCATTGACGGCAATTATTATTATTATTATCATTTATTTATATAGCGCCAACATATTACGCAGCGCTGTACAATACATTAGAGTGGAGGTACAAACACACAGTAACACACAGGTACAGGTATGACACAGGAGGAGTAGAGGACCCTGCCCGGACGGGCTTACAGTCTAATAAGTTGGGGAACAAGGTCTACAATAGGTAGGGGGATGGGACTGGAATGGTGGTGATGTTAGGAGTGAGAAGATGGATAGGCCAGACTGAAGAGGTGGGTTTTTTTTTTATGGCTTTTTTGTTGGGGCTTTTTTTTTTAAGGACTTTTTTTAGGGCTTTAGTGCCAAAAGTAGAGCAAGTCGAATGGGAGATGGAGAGAGTTCCAGAGAGTAGGAGCGGCCCTATAGAAAAAACCTGAAGCCTTCTTGGTGATAAGGTTATATTTAGCGGGGATGTTATTAGTAGTCACTGGAGGAGCTGAGGGGGGCTTTTCGTGGTGTCTTGTGTACCAGGTTGGAGCATGTAAGGACAGGAGGTGTGGGGGGCAGTTTAAGGGGTATATTTTATGTCCCAGGTTGGAGATTTAGGAGGACATGAGGTGGTTGTGGCAGTTAGGGGTGTATTTATGTTTCCATGTTTGGAATGTAAGGAGGGTGGGGGGCGGGGGAGAGGTGTTGAGTTATTAAAAAAGCAAGAACTTTGAATTTGATCTCTGGACAACTGGGAAGCCAGTGTAGAGATTTGCAGAGAGGAGCAGCATGATGAGGGCGTTTAGAGGAGTCGAATGAGTCTGGGAGAAACGCACATTTTTCCCCCCCACCCATTTTCAGCCTGGCCCTAGGTCTTTGACCCAGAAATGAGAGACCTCACATCCCCCTTGGGCCCCCCTGTGTGTCTCCTCCTCCCCAATGTAAGTGTTACAGCAAGCAACTCTGTGTTCTCTGTCAGATACTGCACTGCTTCCTTACAGCTGCTCCTCCCAAGAGATAAACTTCCTTCCCATCCACTCAAAAACAACCCTGCACATTTTGTTAATCATGGGTTAAATCTCCAAATTTCCGGGTGTCAAGGTGTTGGGGGGGGGGGGGGGAGGTGAGGTTTAGGAGGGGTTCCTGAGGTGGTTATTTATTGTGTATTGATTATACTCGATTTTTAACTGGTGAAACCCATTCACACAAACCCGCTAAACTTACCCCCAATCCACAAAGCTTACCCCTACTAATCAAGCAACGCAACCACTCACCCCTACCCTTAAACTGCCAACTTCCTCCCAACCAACAACCATTCAAATTGTAATCACTTAGATTCGTAGTTAATTTAAGCCTACTTGTGGGAAGCAAAAAGGCCCTGTCCGGGGGGGGGGGGGGGTGATGTTCCAGCCACCTTTTCTCCTCTGAGAAAAAAAGTTCCTGGCCTGGTACTCATCTGAGGAGCATCACTAAAAATGGTTATTGTGCAACACCCCTAGGTAGGCTCCTCTATACGGCACAACTTGTTTCAATGAAAAGAAAATCGTTGAGGGCACCGGCGATACGCATAATCCGCGGCGCACTTCCTGTCCCCCCCGCGAGCTTTCTTTTTCCTTTCCCCCCCATACTGGAAGTACGTCATCAGGCAGAGGGTTCCCCCCGCGCCGCTGGAACTGCAGATGCGTACCTCCAGATGCAAGGAAAAAACAACCATCGCCCTTTCTGTTTTTTGTTGGTAGACGCTTGTGCTTGCTAAGTCAACCGCATCCTCACAGAGCCGGTCCTTGTACAAACCCAGAGATCGGCTGTATAAAGTCTTATATTATACGTTAAAACAAACGGACGTCTTCTGTGGAGGATGCGGTTGCTGGCCCTCCTCTTAGCTCTGCCGCCCCTCTTGTGATAATACTTATACTATCGAAGGCACTAGATAGGAGGGCCGAGGTTAGTTGTCAAACACCCACGGCACACACCAGGCAACATCCCGCGGCACACTAACAGTGGTTGAAAAACACTGCTCTAAGGATTAGCAAGCTGAATATATGCAATTCCCCCCATAATGGACAAGCAGAAAAAGTTTTTGTCCTACATATTATAGCTGGATTATATTGTCCACATGTTGTATGTGCACTATGATTATCTCACGGCTTATGTAAGGAGTTTATTTAACTCTTCCCACGTTATACATGTTAGAACGCCTAGCAACACTCACGCTGTATAAAAACACAAAAAGGGTGCAGAGATCACAGGGCACTGCCAGCTGAAATGCTTTGACCTTTGTACATCGGGCAGCCCTCATGGTTTCCCGACACTGACAGCGCTGGGTGATGCGGGGCTGCCAATATTCCCGATGGATCCTTTTGTTTTTCTGGCATTTACAAAGTCTTTACCGGCCAAATTACATTTAAGAGCACATTTTTCATCAAGTCTCCATGGCGGCATGTCACAGCGGTGAATGATCCAAATTGTTTTAGTTAGAAGCAACACCAACAACAAAGGATTCACCAACAATTATGATGCGGAAAGCCTTGCTTTTACCAGAAGCCATTAATTTGTTGGTTTACTCCCTTCTCTGATTTTCCCCTCCATGCGGCTTTTGTGTTCATGAACAAGCAGGTGCTAAAGCTAACATTGGTGGAAAGTTACAAGCAGACGCCAAGGCTCGAGCCTTTCTGCGTAAGAACCAGTTAAATAAGCCATTGAAGGGTTCCTTCAACTGTGGTTGGCCAACATCCTATATGTTTCTTCAGGTTTCTAGATCAAAAAGATCCAGATAAATTTGTCTTGAGCCCAGGAGCCCAACCTGTGGCCCGGGGGCCGCATGCGGCCTTTTGGGTGTTCTTTGGTGGCCCCCCTCGGTCCTCCCCCAAAACCTTACTGTCATTGCATAGTGCATAGAAACTCACCTGTCCGCTGAACCCGCGTTGAACGGTCCTCTTCCCAGAACTTCTTAGAGTGGGAAGAGGACTAGAGGCGATAAACTTACGTGATAGGTGTACATAAAAGGCAATCAGCGACCCAGATGGCGCCTGAGCAATTCCCTTGCCTCTCTACTTCTCTATTGTCGGAGGGGTATCGGCAGACAGGTGAGGGCTTATGCTCCCACTATTTCACCAATGAACAGGGGGGGGGGGTGATTGTATAATATATATTGTGGCACATAACATTTTCAATCTATTCTGCCTTTAAAAGTTATGTGCGGCCCTTTAGTGATGCTGAGGGCCGCACTTGTGGCCCTCCATATCAACTTCGTTGCCCACCACTGGTCTTGAGTGTTAGTGCGACATTGTGATGACCAATGTAAGAGAAGCTTTTTCTCTAATGGACTAATCTTTATAGAGGTTCTTTGAGACCTGGAAATTATTGGTAAGGTGCCCATGGGGTTACAAGTTTGAGTTAATCTTCATTATATGAATTGTTAAGGCACAGGGTTATGAGAGATTTAGCATCAGACTACCAGTTAGAAAGGCAGGGGGCAATGTGACATGGAGCTTTAGACTACCAATTAGAAAGGCATGGGTCAATGTGAGATGGAGCTTTAGACTACCAATTAAAAGACATGGGTCAGTGAAAGATGGAGCTTCAGACTAGAATTAAGAAGTCATGTGGTAATGAGGGATGGAGCTTCACACTACCAATTGGAAAGGCATGGGGCAATAATAGATGGAGCTTCAGACTACCAATTAAAAGGCATGGGGCAATGAGAGATAGAGCTTTAGCCTCCGAATTAAGAAGTCATGTGGTAATGAGAGACCAATCAGAAGGCATGGGTCAATAAAAACATGGAGCATCAGACTACCAATTAGAAGGGCATGTGTTAATGGAGCATCACACTACCACAATGTGGGCAGTGAGAGATGGAGCTTCAGACTACCAATTAGAAAGGCATGGGGCAATAATAGATGGAGCTTCAGACTACCAATTAAGAAGTCATGTGGTAATAATAGACAGATCTTCGGACTACCAACTAGAAAGGTATGGGTCAATGAAAGATGGAGCATCACACTACCACGATGCGGGCAATGAAAGAAGGAGCTTCAGACTACCAATAAGAAAGATATGGGTCAATGAGAGAGGGAGCTTCAGGCTACCAATTAGAAAGGCATGGGTCAGTAAAAGATGGATCTTCAGACTACCAATTACAAAGGCACGGAGCAATGAGAGATGGAGGTTCAGACTACGAATTAAGAAGTCATGTGGTAATGAGAGATGGAGCTTCAGACTGCCAATCAGAAAGGCATGTGTCAATGGAAGATGGAGCATCACACTACCATGATGCGAGCAATGAGAGATGGAGCTTCAGCCTACGAATTAGGAAGTCATGTGGTAATGAGCAATGGCGATTCAGACTACCAATCAGAAAGGTATGGGTCAATGAAAGATGGAGCATCACACTACCATGATGCGGGCAATAAGAGATGGAGCTTCAGACTACGAATTATGAAGTCATGTGGTAATGAGAGATGGGGATTCAGACTACCAGAAAGGCATAGGGAAATTATAGAAGGAGCTTTAAATGACCGATTAGAAAGGCATAGTATAATTAGAGATGGATCTTTAAGGCCCCCATACACGTGTCGGATTCGCACCGGATTCCGGCACGATCAATTCCGGGCGCGTGCACGCTCGTGCCGGAATCGCATGCAGCCCACCTTGTCCGATCGATCAGGTCCGATCGTTCAGGGGCTCAGAATCGGATCCGACGGAGAACCAACATGTTGGTCTTTCTCATCCGATTCTGCCCGGATCAGGGGGAGTTTCCATTTGTGAGGTGGAATCGGAGGTGGAATCGCACACGGAATCGTGCCGGAATCCGCTCGGACAAGGTGGTATGCTGCGATGGATACTCTTAATTGGCCAATTGATCACACCTGCGATTCCCGGCAGAATCGCCGGAATCGATCAGATGATGAATCGATTGGACATGGAATCCGACACGTGTATGGCTAGCTTTAGACTAACAGCAAGAACTGCATGGTGCATTGAATTGTAAGAGATCGACTCTAGACTACCTATAAGAATTGCATGGTGCGTTACATTGAGAGATGGAATTTAACAGGTAAATTAAATCTAGCCCCAATTTTTTACCTATGCACCCTCTTTCTCACACCTTAGGTAAGATCCTATGAAAGCCCATGTGATCATTGGATTTTATAGTGATGACATAGTCTTGAGCCATCAAGAGTAGCTCCTGGTCCTCAGTTGAGATTGTAAGGTATCAGTGTGACCCCAGACTCATAATACCAATGTTATTCATTTCTGCCTCTACAGTGCATGTTTCCATATCACTGGGAGCCAAAACGCTTACATTGTAGGTACTAGTTAAAGAAGTTATTGATGCTAACCAGCAAGCAATGAAAGTAATGTAAGGTTCAGGAATCAACCATCGTCAAGAGGTGGCTTTAACAATGCTGAAGAACTTTATTCAAATACTGAGGCCCCAAGAGGGTCTTGTTAACTAATGCCGACAAGCGGCTGATTTTTCACCTGACCGACGGGCGTGCGCGCTCGCGCCGTCGGTCAGCGGAAAAATCGGCCGCTTATCGGCATGTGCCCACAGGGCTCGGCCGGCCAGAGAATGGACATGTCCGATAATCTCTGGCCGATGGAAGCCAATGGCATTAGCTTCAATGAAGACCGGCGTCTTCATTGAAGCTAATGGCCGGCACACAAAGGGTGCCGGCCGACTGAAGGGGCCCTATAATGCACCAGGGTGCAAACGTGATGATGTCATCACGTTTGCATTCCGGTGCATATCGGAGATGGTCTGTCTGCACCCGTCGGGGTGTGTATGGCAGCCATTAGGCAGGCAGAAACAATCTTTGGCAAACAATAGTCTACAAAACTGCTAAATAGAGATGGTCAAATTTTTTGACTAGCTGACTTTGTGAGCTAATTGCAAAGCCCCTGGGCATGGTATCATCACCAAAATTGCTGGAGATGTAGAGAAGGGAACATTTGAGAAAAATAAGCTTTTCTCTAGCTCATGCAGTTTGCATAAATTAAGTTCAAAGTTAAACTCGAAATTCCGATTTTCGAAATTTTGAACTTAATTTGTGTAAAAACTATTTGTGTTAGAACCATACTTTTGTTTTGGGAGTGTACCCCCAACCCTCCTCTACATCTCCAGCAAGTTTGGTGAAGATACCATGCTCAGTGGCTTTGCAATTAAGTAGAAATCGTCGAAATAGACGTATTTTTGAAAAAAAAATCGACCATCTTTACTGTTAACGGAACCGCCTCAAGAGGAGCGTCCAACAGGCTACTGATACTTGCTGACCTGGTGAGGGCTGCAGGCCCTAAAACAGCATGGGCAGTACATCCTCTGCAAGCCATATCTTTCAACCCTCCTGTCAAGTTTGTTATGTGGTTTTTCCAGCCAAATCCCGGATTTTGAAATTTAGGAGGGAGGTTCCCCCACTTGTGCAAATGATGTGCAGGGTGGGACATTACTAGGGTGAGTAACGCCCTCTGCCTTCTTAGTTAGACAGGGACTAAATAAGAGGGCGGGGACTTTAATCTCCTGATACCAGAAGTGAGGTCAATTACATCACTTCCGGTATTTGTAAGGCGTAAAAGCCAGATCGGCATACTGGAAGTGATGTCACATCCCTTATTCCTGGCCGGCGAAGTTGACAGGTATGTGCAACGCTAGAGTAGATCAGGGAGTGGGGGCCCCCATCCACCCCACCGGAATGCTGGTACAGGTCAGCTGCGAGGGCAGCTGAAGTTGCTGCACCTGGACTTGCAGGGTAAATGGGTGCTATTCTGCTCTCTGGCTGCACGCACGCCAGAACAAATGGACCTGGGAGTGGATCGTTCGCCCAGTCACACCATCCCCAACAGGTCCTTCCCCAATGAGCACCTGACCAGGGGCCGTTACTTTGCTTCAATAGACTCCCAGCCTCGGGCATCATGGGTTGTTGTCTTAAAGGGGACACGTGGGCCCATGCCACTACAGTAATATATATGATACATGATAAAAAATACAAGACATACAAATTGCTGCAGGATGTGAGTTACTGGTTGGATCGCAATGTAAAATTATTGTAAAATTGTTGTTCTTAAGTTTACAGACATATCTAGAAAAAACATTGTAGTGTAGTGGGATACATGTAAAACTGTATATTTGTGATCCTGCCATGACATGATTAACTTGCTATATAAATGTGTGTATACTGTGTCTGCATTCCTCTATAGCAGGTGCGGGGATGAGTGATGGCTCCTCAGTTTCCCGCTCTTTTCTTGGCCTTACATTGTAGCTTTTCATTTCTGCCTGGAGACAAGCTACTGCCCTCCTCCAAGCAGAGGGTATAAATATACCTTCCTTGGCCCTCCTAGTCAGAGTTGGGTTAGCTCCTCAAGCAACCTGTATACAGCCAGCTTGTCTCACCCTCTGGAGCATTGGGCTCCCATCTTTCCTGGGTTCTCCCGACGGCCGTCCCTCTGCTAGTGCCCGGGATTAGAGATGCTGGAAATATTGCTTACTTTCAGAGCTGATTGCAAAGCCCCTGAACATGGTATCATCACCAAACTTGAGATGTAGAGAAGGGTTAGGGGAACATTTGAAAGAAAAAAGTATGTCTCTAACACAAATAGTTTTTGAATAAATTAAGTTCAAAATTAAAGTTGAATTTCCGAATTTTTCGAATTTTCGACATTTTGACTTGACTTTGAACTTAATTTATGCAAAAACTATTTGTGTTAGAGACATACTTTTTTCTGTCAAATGTTTCCCGAACCCTTCTCTACATCTCCTGCAAGTTTGGTGATGATACCATGTTCAGGGGCTTTGCAATTAATGATCAAAAAATTATTTGATCATCTCTACCCGGGATCCAAGGACCCCCATCCGTGGCCCGTGAAAGGCTTGTGCCTCTGGACCAAGGCCAGCCTTCCCTCCATTGCGCCCGAGCGGATAGACATTCTATACCGGTAAGTGCTGAGTTAGGCAGATGCAGGATTCCTCCCTTCTCCACATCCACTGGACCGCTCCCTACTTCCCTAATCGCTGGACTGTGATCCTAACCCTCTCCCACTGGGACCTGAAAGCCATCAGTCACCCTGCTGCTGATAGATGTGTTTGTAACAGTAGATCCTCAAGAGTGTTCCCCATTCCCAGGCTTGGGTTTGGTGATGAACTTTACATATCTTCCTTAGTAAAGACTTGTATATATCCCCTATCAGCTGCCTGACTTCGTTTCTGTGTGATTGGTGGAAGGCAAGGCTGGGCATGGGATTCTCCTTACACGAACCTAGGGCCGCTGGTGCACTAACAAGTCCAGCACTGGCCTCCCTGGTTACAACATCAAAACCTTATAATTGAATGCTATGGTGATAGGGTCCCTCAGAATTTCCAGGCATATATATCACTTCATAAGCCGGTGCCTCTTCCTGCGTCGATGTTTCAGTTCGCCCGTTAATTTAAACACCTTTGTGGCTCCAAATTGGCAGAGGACTGGGCAGACAAGGCTAGACTATTATTCATCACAAGACCTGGCTTAATGTTTCCTGCCCGGCATGTGTGGAAAGTACTGGTTGGTAGCGATGTACTGTCTAGAATGGAAGGCACATAACACAAATAGACACGTCATTACAGATCTCTCATGAAGATTCCGGGTGCCGCGTCAGACATCATTTAGATAAAAAGAGAGTTCTCGGTAGAAAGCAAACCCTTCCCTCACACTCCGAATTGCAAATTCTTAAATCCCTTCCATTAAAAACCCGACTCCGCTTTGAAAGAAACTCTTGGACAGAAGGTGCTGAAACAAAAAAGTGATACTCACCTGTAGTGAAGTGATTTGACACTTCTGTGTATGTGTAATGTTGTATATATAGACAATGACACCCTGTATAATATGTGTATATACCTTTATGAATGTATCTATTTCTCTGCAGCAGCTGCCAGGAAGTGAGGTCATGGTTCATGGATTTTGCTTTTACTTTCTGCCCAGAGACTGTAAATTCCCTCCCACTGGACAGAGGTTATACATTTTGTTATGAATTCTTCCTGGGCTTTTTGTTGGTAGCTTACCTAGGAGCAAGGTGCTCCCTTCATCTGCTGGATCTCCTCACCAGCCATCCACTTAGCAGTGACCGGGCTGGGCCTCCATCCATGGCGAATGACAGAGACATCCTTTGGACCAGGTTTAGTCTCTCCCTTGTTTTGCCCGAGTGGATTGAGTGGATGGAGGCTTCCAAGAGGTGTCTACAGAGTCAGGGTGAGACGCAGGATTCATCCCCCTCTCCGCCTCCCCCTCTCCGCCTCCTCTGAACCGCCTGTGCTACCTACGAATCTTCTCTCCTGATTTTGTGTAAGAGAGCCATCAGACAACCCTCCTATACAGCTGGTTGGATTGTTTGGAACTGCAGTCCCTATGCTTTTCATCCCATCCCTGCATCACTGGGTGATGGTTTAAAGACTGGTGGTTTAAAGAGATGGTTAAGGGCTTGTTTCCACTAGAGCGATCAGCCATGGATGGGCGTTTTCATTCATTTGCACGCGATTTTCCATGTGATCAGGCGCGTTCTCCTGATCACCCCCCACCCATAGTTAATGGACGCGGCCAAAAACACCTCCCTATTCACTGGGGACCCAATTTTTGCCGTGATTTTTCACTAGGAGACGCGCTCCGATTAAAAACATGGTAGGGTGGCAGAGTACAGTGCCGTAATGCCCGGTAACGCCCAGTAGGTTAAGGGCTTGTCCCCACTGGCGAGGCTGGCAGCAGGCTGGCGTGGTCCCACAATCGGCCACGAACCGCCAGCCGCTCATAGCTGAACAAAGTGCAGGAGCGGTCACCAATAACTAGTGATGGCCGAACATTCGGCGTGTCCGTCCGCGTACGGGCGGAGCGGACTTTTAAAAAAGTCCGCTGTCCGCCCGTTCGCGGTCAGATTCAAATTCCCCGACTCTAGGCACGCATAGTTCCTGGTTGTTCTAACCGGATGTGACGTCACTGACATCACATCCGGGTTTAGGATTTTCACTGATGACCGGGTCCTCACCCGGTTTCGTGAATATTCTTCCTGCGGCGGAAAATCTCGCTGCTAAAGATCCCACCGGAGGAAGATATAAGGGAAAAATTCCCCCCTTCTCGTGCGAAGCACGGCGGGTCTAACACCCCTAACTGTCCGCAGCGAGAAGGAGGGCGACCAGGCTGTTCGCGGCCGCCTGTGCGCCTTGCGGGCATTCGGCCATCACTACCAATAGTAAAACGGCCGAAAGGGGGTCGGGGGAGGCGCTAGACCCTCCATGGTAATAGATTGGGGGCGCTCTTCTTTCTTTCTGCCACCCACACAACCGGCTCTAATTGACACCAGCGAGTTGTTGCAGCTGTGGCGCGAGCTATAATGTCAATTCCGCCTCTTACTGAGATGGTAAATTTTTTCGACTAGCTAACTTTGTGAGCTGATTGCAACCTCTCAAAATGGTATCATCACAAAATTGCGGGAGATGTCGAGAAGGTTGTGGGAAACTTGGGGACAAAAGTATGGTCCCTAGCACAGATGCAGTTTTTTGCATAAATGTAATTTCAAAAACAAAGTCGAAATTCCGAATTTTTGACAAATTCTTAATTTATGCAAAACGATTTGTGTAAGAGACATCCTTCCTTCCTTCCTTCGTCTCCTCCTTCCCTTCCTCCTTCCTTCCTCCTTCCTTCTTCCTTCCTCTTTCCTTTCTTCCTCCTTCCTTCCTTCCTTCCTTCCTCCTATCCTTCCTTCCTTCCTTCTCTTCCTTTCCTTTTTCCTTCCCTTCTCCAGCTAGTTGGTGTGATACGATGTTCAGGAGGGCTTTGCATGAACTTGAAATGTCGAAATCTCTATACCACTAACGGCTGGCCCACAGTCGCCCATGGCTCGCGTCCAAAAACGCCAGCACCAGCACCCGCCTTTCAATTCAACGCTGCAAAAACCGCAGGAGATGTGACAGCCACCCTTTTGGGACAGGCCCATTGCAATGAACTTCCTCACGTATCCCTCCCTAGGCGCACGGATCTGCCCGTATCACCCCTAGCGCACTGCCCGTATCACTCCCTACGCACTGTCCGTATGCACTCCCTCCCTCTGCTGCTCTCCACACAGCCGTGAGGTCCTATGGCCCTGCCCCCCCCCACCACCCGCGTCACGGTGGCGCGATCTGTGGCGGTCCAAAAAAACCCCAGGAATGCTGCGTGATGAAGACAATCGCTGCAGCTTTCCAGGGAGGCATAGGGTTTACCTGATGTCGGCTTTCCCTGCGGTTGGTGCGACCCTGAACGGCCATTGAACAACAGGGTTTGTCTAACCGCTAGGGAGGTTATGGAAGGTCCCGCCCGTGGCTCAGAACAACCCACTGTGGGGACAGCCCTAAATGCTATTGGAGTTCATGTGTATAGAAAATCAGAAGTCCCAATACTTTGACACTTACATATCGATCTTTTTTTTAAAATAAGCTTAAAGAATTATACACTAAAGTGACGCCCACGTTCTCCTTTTCCTTTAAAATGTCCCGACCATCTGTGAATCCGTTAGCTCTAATGTCATCGAGTTAATATATGAGGAGACTGGCGTAGGGGATTTTTCCATGCGCGCTGAGGTCACGCAGTGGTCTCCCTCGAATTCCTTCCAGCCATTCCATATCAAGTTTTATTTCATCGCATCCGCTCAATTTTCTAATCCCACGCGCGTTCTCCCAGGCAAAAATATGGTTGGCAAATACGGGACGCTGCCAACTCTCCCTCCACAAACAGAAAGAGTTCCAAACTGTCGAGAAATCAAACCCTTGGTATTTGTTTCATCTGCAGAAAGTCGGGAATGACTGGAAGCTCATCGACGTGAAGTCATCTTTATAGAGGATGACCCCTTGAAGTCAGAAAAAAAAACATTCGAAGATCTGTGTCTGGAAAGCAGAAGCATCGCTCATTATCAGGGAGTGTATTGGGTGGCAAAGAGGGGTGCCGGCTGTTGCCACTGGTGTAAGGGCTCCCTGGGAAACGGTGGTTATTATTTTTAAAAAATTCGAACATCAATCGATTGTACCAACCACACATTCCGATTGATTTATAAACTGATCGTGCCATTAAATGTTTTTCCTTCTTCTTTCCTGCCACAAGAGGGCGCGCGGAAAGCATAAACGACATGGAAATTTATGCTCCATCCTTATAACCAGGGGTGCCCATAATTTTCTTTAAGGCCCCCATACACCTTCAATCTTCATACAATTTCTGTAACAATCAACTTTTGTTCTAAAACTAACTACCAAACAGGTAATGAGGAGCTGTATTCCTATCAGGGAGGACCCGGCACTACATAGTAGTGATATAGACCTTCCCAATCACATAATGATAGTCTATCAGGGAAGACCAGCATACAATAGCAGTGATATATTCCTTCCAATCACTATGTTTCTATCAGGGAGAAACCCTACTACATAGCATTGATATATACCTTCCAATCACTGTGTATTCTATCAGGAGGCCCGCACTACATAGCAGTGATATATTAACCCTTCTAATCACTATTTATTCTATCAGGGAGGACCCAGCACTACATAGCAGTGATATATAACTTCCAATCACTATGAATCTATCAGGGGGACCCGGCGCTCACATAGCAGTGATATATTCCTTCCAATCACTAGGTATTCTATCAGGAGGAACCGGCCGCTAATAGCTTGATATATTCCTTCATCACTATGAATTCTATCAGGAGAACCTGGCTTACATAGCAGTGATATATACCTCCAATCACTATGTATTCTATCAGGAGAACCCGGCACGACATACCGTGCAGTGAATTTCCTCCCAATCACTATGTATTCTATCAGGAGGACCCGGCACTACATAGGCAGTGATATAATAAACCTGCCAATCACTTATGTATTCTATCAGGGAGGACCCGGCACTACATACAGTGGATAATATACCTTCATCATATGTATTCTATCAGGAGGACCCCAGCACTACATAGAGTGATATTTACCTTCCAATCACCATGTAATTCTATCAGGGAGACCCGGCACTACATATCATGATATATACCCTTCCCAATTCACTAGTATCTAAACAGGGAGGACGGCACTACATAGCAGTGATATAATACCTTCCAATCACTTCCGTATTCTATCAGGGAGGACCCAGACTACACATAGTCAGTGATATATACCTTTAACCTTCCAGCCCTTGTTATTCCATCAGGGAGGACCCGGCAACACATGCAGTGATATATACCTTCCAATCCTATGTCTTCTATCAGGGAGGACCCGGCAACTACAACATAGCAGTTGATATTAACCTTCCATCACATTTATTCCATCTCAGGGAGGACCCGCACTAATAGCAGTGATGTATATACCTTCCAATCACTATGTATTCTACACGGAGGCCCACTATACTACACACCATTGTTGGTAGATCTAATGGGATTGTATGGATCGATGTCGCACACAGGGATATCATGGGGGGGGCTTTAGTGAGCTCCTCAGATGAGTACAGGAGAAGTGTTTGGTAGCTCACCCCTATGTAGGGTGTTTTCCTTACTGTCCTCTGGCGCAGCCGCCTGCTGGTAGATTCTGCTGGCAGATTGACTTCCCTGATTGATCCTCTGATTAGCTTCTCATCCCCAGGCACCACCTGGCTTTGGTCACTGTAACGCTGCCATGTTCTGGCTTAGTACCTAACCCCTGAGACTACCAGCAGTCTAAATGGCAACCTTTCATAGTCATATTCCCGCTGTCACACAGTGCTTTTCTCTTGTTAGATTTTACCCTTACAAATGCCTGCCCTACCTTTCATCCCCCAGATCTCCAACACCCTTAAAAGTCCAATCTTTTTTGGATTATTAATTTACATTCCCAGTGTCACCCCCCTAACTGCAACCTTTCATAGTTATTCATGTTTCCCTGCAGTTATCCAAGTGACATTAATTGTATACATGTAACATTTAGCTGCGGCCGCCCAGACACGGAGCGCCTCCAAGTTGTTAGTACACATATGAGCTGTGTAACAATAATGCTAGGGCTAGGTTTTGGCCCCTTTTGAGGACCAGAGCACCACTTATGTGCACCCCTGCTTATAGGGCTTGTCCCCACGATTACCCTTGCCATGTATATAATGGGGCTTATCACCACATCCGTGATCGGCCACAGTGGGCGCGATCAGGAGGGGTGGGACACAGTTTATAGTTCTGTTCAAGTTGGAAGGTCAGATAGTGATCCTCCGCTCAACAACTTTTTCCACTAGCACCCGCTCCCCCAACACCCCCCGTTATTCCAAGGGGGCCCCAGACAGCGATTTTGCATAGGACCCCCCTACATGCTAGAAACGACCCTGCACATCTCCAATCATCTTTTTTTCCATGGCACAGTCCATCGTTTCAATCACTGTCCTCAGTTTTGGGTGGGCTGACCCCTTTGATCTGCCCCATTGTCCGCTATGGCAGCACAAACCCGCCTTTGCTAACAAAACATACGTGACAGCATTCCATGGTAGGACGGCGGCGATTTTCTCCAGGGCTTACATAACGTTTGTTGTTGTTTTGCCCGGGCCGACAATGGCCAATGTTTTAATAACGGCATTCCCAGTTGCTTAGCGCCTCGCCAGGCAGTTGCCAACAATGTGACATGAACTTTAAGGCGCTTAATTTACTGCCTGGTCAAATTCTGCCCTGCGCTCGCATAAAACCGGGTCCTTTAAGGACAAAACCTTGATTGGCATTAACCCCTTTGACTTGCCCACGATAGCGTCCTCCATACCGCCACTCCAGGTTTAATAGCTTCCTGCCAATCGTTAAGCACGGACATAGTCGCCTTTTTTTATGTGATTGCATTGCTTTATGGTTGGCACGGCTTCTGAGACTTTTGTTTGCTGCCGGTAGGACACTGAACCCGGGCAACGTTTGACATTCTTACCCTTGAGTTAGCAAGAAGAGAATCACTTTCCTACTGAAAGACAAATTTTTTTTTTATTTCTCTTTATTCTTTAATAGACAGAAGGAAACAATGTACAAGAAAACGTAACATCAACCAACCCGACCCACCAGGATAGGTGACTAGTGAGGCTAGGGCGCCACTGGCCGTTAAATCCCCTGCATTGAACGCGTGCACGAGCCGCCCATTGACCCCGGATCTGCTGGTCTGATCCTCCATCGCAATAACATCTGCGCAGCAAGTTGCGTCTATGGGAACGCAACGGAGGCTTGAGCGGATACCAGTGGATCCCAGTTTACAATGGAGCATAGGCCTTTGGCTATGTTCCCACTTAGTTTCCAAACGCATTCTTAATTGTTGGAAGAATCGCCTCCACTAGTTTCAATGGCCTTGTCCCCATTGATAGATTGAATGGAGGCGATTTACATTTGCGCGTGGAGACAATAAAAAATCGCAGTTATTGAAAGTTATTGAGAAATGTAAAGCAGCCTAAAGGTGGGTTTACACGTCAAGATTTTTGTTTCGTTCAACTTCAGATTCGATTTTTTTTTAGATTTTTTTATCGGATTTCGTTCGTCCATTTATCGAAGGTAATTAGATTTTTGTTCGATTTTTGTACAACTGACGCAAATATCAAATGAAAATAATCGTCGGAAACACGAATGAAAAATCTTACAGATTTTTTTTTTTTAGGAAGTGATGTATTCTGTGGGCGTTGTCACTGCAGCACACTGTACACACACACACACCTGTACACTCACTGCAGCACACTGTACACACACACACCTGTATACTCACTGCAGCATACTGTACACACACACACACCTGTATATTCACTGCAGCACACTGTACACACACACACCTGTATACTCACTGCAGCATACTTTAATTCATACTTTAAATATATTCGCTGTGTATTCACAATCATACATACATATCGCTATTAACAACGAACTTTTAATATTGAAATATATATATTTTTCTATTGACACCGCGTTGTTACGTTCGTCTACAATGCAATTGTTTCGTTCGCAAAGTTCTACTCGGAAAGAAAATATAAACAACATCATGGACGAATCAAAATCATACATTGTGAAAATCCCACCATTCATTGCGCAGGAAATACGTCATGCTACTGGTTAAATATCGAGTAAAAAAATATCGAGTGAAATAAGGAGCGTCCGTTTTTTACACGAAAAATAAACGACAGATGAAAGTTTACCAACATGTCCGATCACCTTGTGGACGATTTTTTGTCAGATATCAATCCATCGGAGCAAATGGCCATTTCAGATTTTTGTACAACGAACCAAAAAATCGTTAGTCGTCCATCTGTCGGCCAAAAAAATCTTGACGTGTAAACCCACCTTTAGGCTACAAAAAGATTTCCAAAGCCTTGAAAATCCCACGTAGCACTGTTCAAGCGATCATTCAGAAATGGAA
>CM070034.1:169944142-169961237 GCA_036250615.1 Ptychadena robeensis
GTCCAGGAGACTCAGAGGGGGGTGACCATTTTAGTAACCCCTTCTGATCCTTCTGTGTTTTGTGATTGCCCCCTCTGACCCCCCTCTGTCCAGAGTTACATCACCATATTTTTGGAGGATGCCTTATATGCGGGGAAACAGGGTAGTTTTTTTTTTTTAAATGAATTCATAATTTTTTTTTATATGATGAAGATTTTAGTTTATTGTTTCTTTCTTTTATTAATTTTATTAATGTTGTCTTTGATTCTACAGATTTCCAGTCCTGGTGTCATACAATACTGATATATAATAGTCTCCCATAATCATCCAGTTGGTGGTTATTTTCTTTATATTAGTATTTATTTTTACAATTCTATTCAACTTTCTTTCACTTTCCTGGAAGAGCATACAGTTCAGATGGTTTATACTTATTTTTCACATCTAGAGGGCAGTCACTTAACGGAAAACGAGCCCTTCCAGGGATTATCCACTTGTACAGCACAGCATTGCAGCGCCATCTAAGACGTTATTCCTAAGTACCGTTTATATGACCCTCGGTGTAGATGTGGAAAGACGTTATTGTGACAAAAATATGGAAGTTGAAATCTTTTAAACTGGCAAAGTCTGAATAATTAATGGTAATGAAGGAACATCGATAAAAAATTTAGTTTGGAGTTTAAATGATCCCCTTTATTAACTAACTGAAGTCATTAAAGAATCAAGCTTTCGGGATGTCTCAGATCTCATCTTCAAGCCTGAACAAGGGATCTTAGACATGCCGAAAGCTTGATTCTTTAATGACTTCAGTTAGCTAAAGAAGGGGATCACTTGAAATCCAAACTTTTGTATTCATCAATGGTTAAAGCCGGCAATAGAAGTTTCAGTGCAGGGCCAACTTTCCAGCCAGATCAACCATGCGTGATGACGTCATTCCGCACGGCTGGTGGTGCTGAGAATCGGCTGCGCATCCTTTGTATGCCACCATTTACTTCAGATGGGGACCATCCAAAGTAGTTGTCCGTAATTTGTTAAATTGATTTCTGGTCCGATTTAAGGTGGGCGCGTTAGACCATTCGAAATTAGCCGTGAATCTAACCCTCTATGGTCACCTTATAGCTGGTCATACACCTTTAGATCCTTTAGATCTACCAACAACTATGTAGTGCCGGGTCCTCTGCGATTGAACACAGGTAGACTTGATGGTTTAGAAAGTCCCTCATATTACATGGTTTTGGTAAAACAAAAGGAGATCTAAAGGAAATCTGACAGATAAATCTTAAGGTGTATGGGGGGCCTTACACAGTACAACAGTCTACTATAACCCAAGTTTTAAAGATATTACTATTAGGTTTATTTTTACATATATTCGTCATTTTGGTGAAAGAGTAATTGGTGGTAGTCATGTTCTTATATTTAATGATGTATGATGTATGATGATTTAATGTTGAAATTGAAATTTATAATATTATTTATATATTTATGTATTATTTATATAATTTTATAATAATAATAATAAAAAAATGGTATTTATGTTTAGTGATGAGCGGCATAGTCAATATTCGAATTCGTGATATTTCACGAATAATTCTACTAATATTCGATTCTATATTCGGAAATTCGAATATTCGCGGTATGACCATGTATTGCGAAAATCATATCCGCATTGCGAAAATTATATTCGCATCGCAAAAATCTTTAAAATGAATGGTCACATGCTATGTTTATTTTCGCAATGCGAATATTATTTTCGCGATACATGGCCATATTGCGAATATTCGAAATTGCGAATATTCGCCGACATATTCGAGATATTGGCGAATTCTCGAATTGCCGATATTCCCAAAAAAATATTCGGCATTCGAATATTCGAGCTCAACACTATTTATGTTTATGTAAAATATGAGAATGTATTAACATTTGATATGTTGTGTAGTGTATTTAAGGGCTTTCTATTACTAGTTACAGTACATGAACAACTGCTCAATATGTGTATGTGGCTATATGGGACTTTTTTTCTACAGGGTCTGATACTATGTGTTTTGGGCGCTTTTTTTAATTCATCCACTGCTAGTCAATGGATGCGTTTACCATGCCGAAGACGCATGGTATCAGAAATAGGCTCCACTGTATGCTGGGATCCGCTGGTTTCTGCTAAAGCCTCTGTTGTGTTCCCATAGATGTAGATTGCGGCATCGATTTCAACGCGACTTGGACCAGCGGATCCGGGGCTCTAATGGGCTGTGGAGACAGCCGTGTGAAAGCCCCATTGCCATCAATGGGAGGCACGTGCACGCCATTAAAATCCCTGCATTCAACGGGGGGAGCCAAAGCCTTATGGTCTTATGGAAATGAGTGATTGTTGCATCTTATTTCTACCAAACAAATAACAAAACTTAAATATGAATGTAAGTCCAAGTATATTTAAGGTCCACACACTTTAATTAACCTCCCTAGCGGTTGAGACGAACCCTGTTCGTTTACAGGGTCCTCTCAACCGCAGGGGAAGCCGGCAGAGGAGAGACCCTATGCCTCCCCGGAAAGCTGCAGCGATTGTCTTCATCGCTGCAGCATTTCCGGGTTTGCCATAGACCTCCATGTTAATGGAGGAGCGCCGGCTTTCCCTCTCACGCAGCTGGTGTCAGTAATGACACCAGCTGCGTGAAGAGCTCCGGAGAGATATCGGAAATGACAGGCAGTGGCAGTGTACACTGCCTCGATCGCCGTATTGCGCCGTTTAGTGTGCTCAGGAGGTTAAAAATCCCAAATCTTCATTTATCAAATTCCATTAGCAGCACACACGGTACAAAACTCCATTAGGGGGGAATTCCTCACCCCTGACGCGTTTCGCCCCTTACACATGGGGCTTATTAGTAGAGATAATTCATTTGGAGATTTGAAGAGATTCTTTATGAATAAGCCCCATGTGTAAGGGGTGAAACGCGTCAGGGGCAAGGAATTGCCACCTAAGGCTGGGCCTACACTATGCCGCTACAGCAACCACTGGGCGCGTTATGAGTATGTCAGCGTGTGCGTGCCCATAGTGCCCACATGCTATTTGGGAGCTGTTTAGTTCTATACATACTATTTGCAAACCGTGTTTTCTGTGTGTCACGTGATGCCCCCGGATTCAGAACACCCGGCCCGGGCGTATTAAAAAGGTTTCAAGGTTAGTTTATTCTTTTTTATAATGTATTTGTATTTTGGAGGAAGATTTCAATCATAGTAATGTTTTTTTTTTATAATGGTTAGGCTGCTACGTCCAAAATGAAAAAAATTACCATTGAAGTTAAAGTCTCATATATGCTGAAATAGAAAGACTTCCTGATCCAGACTTCGTGTTCATGAAGTCTTTAGACAGCTGGTGGTAAAAATAAAGCTTTGATCATTCAAATACAAGTTAAAAAAGCTATATTTGCATCCTGCACCTATTTAGTAGTGATGAGCGGCATAGGCAACATTCGTATTCGCGGCATGCCGTGAATTTTTGGGAAAACATTCGGAAAATATTCGCATTCGGCAATATTCTTCTTATTGCGAATATCGGCAGTTTGATGCGAATATTGCGAATTTTATATATTCGCGAATATATGTTTAACTTGCATTGAGGGGCGTGTTGAAAAAAAAATTGCGAATTTTGGACGCCGAATTTTCAAAAGTGCCGATTTTCGCAATATTCCGAATATTCGCATCACCCCAATATTGGATTTAAAAACTGTTGATGGTCGTAGGGAGTGTTGCTAAGCTCTTGTTGCAGCCTTCCCATTCGTCCACTTGCATTGAGAGGCGTGTGTGATGGAAAAAAAAATACAGAATATCCGGAATTGCGAATATTCGGCAATATATTCACCATCTTCGCGAATTTCCGAATTGCCGATATTCGCGATTAATATTCGGAATCCGAATATTCGTGATCATCACTACTATTTAGTGGATAGGGGTATGGTTGTCTGTTGGTTACCCCTGGTACGCCAGATGAACATTGCTACTATATAAAATATATATGGTATACTCTGTTCCCCAACCTCTTAGATTATTGTAAGCCCAATCGGCAGGGTCCTCTTCTCCTGTGTCATACCCTGTACCTGTGTGTTATCTTGTGTTGCATCTCAACTCTAGTTTTATGTACAGCGCTGCGTTATACGTTGCTGCTATATAAATAAATGATAATAGTAATATATAGGAAACACATATTGATAATATTTTTGGAGACTTTTTCACAAAACGGAATGTTTTATTTAAAGAAAACCTTTATAAGACTTTAAAATCTAAAGAAGATGTGCAACTCTTACAAGCCGTAGATACACACCTAAGAACAATCCCACACTCACAATAAAACCTTCAAAAACTTAAACATGATCACCATCCTTTGTCTGGGCTCCCCCTTCTGATGCATTTGGACCACAAATAGAGCTTAATCAACGCCCTACGATTGAGCCCTTGTTACTGGCGAAATACATTATACGGTGAATCCATGAGTCAGTAGGGTGACGATGTGTGCAAAGTTATGACTAGCTGATCAATAAAGTTTTTGGAGGTTTTTAGCTGAGCATGGGAATCTTATTAGGTGTGTATCCATTGGAATGGGGTGAAGAGATGCTAGTGTTTTTCCCAACAACGGATCTCCTATAAGTAATTAAACATTGTAGTTGTTCTGTCTGATTATATTACTGGTAAGTACTAACTATTTATGTATGGCCCAGGTGCCCAACCTGCGGCCCTTTGGGCATTCTTCAGCAGCCCCCCTTAGTCCTCCACTTGCGGCCCCCAGAACCTGTTAATGCATAGGGCAAAGGAACTCATCTGTCTGCCGACCCGCTGCTGACAAGACTTCACCCAGGAAGAGGAGGAGAGGCGAGGAACTTGCTCAGGCACCGTCTGGGTCACTGACTGGCTTTCACATATGTCAACTAGTGATGAGCAGCATAGTTAATATTCGAATTCGTGATATTTCACGAATAATTCTACTAATATTCGATTTTATATTCGGAAAGTCGCATCGCAAAAATCTTTAAAATGAATGGTCACATGCTATGTTTATTTTCACAATGCGAATATTATTTTCGCGATACATGACCATATTGCGAATATTCGCCGACATATTCGAGATATTGGCGAATTCTCGAATTGCCGATATTCGCGAAAAATATTCGTTATTCGAATATTCAAGCTCAACACTAATGTCAACCAGCGGGCTCAGCCGGAGCAGACAGTTGAGTGCCTATGCTTTCACTATTCCACCAACGAACGGGGGGGATGATTGTATAATATATATTGCGGCACATAACCTTTGAATCAAAGGTTATGTGCCTCATCAATATCACCAATGGCTTTGATGATATCTTTGAGGCGCATAACCTCATCATAACCTTGATGATATATATGGCACAAAATGTGCATTACCATACTACAGTGTTTTTTAATGCTTGAAGTATCATCTTAACCAAATTTGTTATTTAAAAACTAAAAATAATGTCTTCTAGCTCTGCCTGCTGTCATTAAAAATGCGTATACAAGTCAGTATAGACTGGAAATGTCATGTGAGACCCTCTAGTGATGCAGAGGGCCGCACTTGTGGCCCTCTATATCAACTCATTTGTCCACCACTGATGTATAGGGTTTTGTGCCAATTCTTACCAACATGACTCTTTGGTCTTGGTTCAATTGACTTTCCAGACTCCTCTACCCTGTTAAATGAAAGAACCTCAGTGCATTTGGGTTTTTCCCTAATATTATCCTAATATTATGCAAGTCCTGTTCATCCTAACAAAGTGAAACTACTTCAACAATTGTGTCACACAGTTGAAGGCTAATAAAGAGAAGACCTCTCATGATGCCTACACAAAGATAGACTGACAGGTTCTCTTTTCTATTGCTTGCAGGCATGTATGACCAAATCATATTTATTAGACTAGTAGACAGCTATATCGCTGTACCTGTTGACCGTTACAGACACATCTTTGCTGAATGATCTACAGAGAATTTGATAAGCTGGACAGTTGCAAATTTCAAACCCAATAAATTATTGTTAGGGATTTGGTTCTTTTTTACCCATTCAGCCCATTCTTTTTTACCCATTCAGCCCATTCTTTTTTACCCATTCAATGGTTCTTTTTTACCCATTCAGCAACAAGGACCAACATATATGAAACAAAATACCAGAGCAGACAAATACACTTACAGCTTAGTCATTTCCAGATTTGGTTGGTTTTCAGTACCGTCCATTGTGTGAAAGTTCATTGAGAGGCTTGTCCATAGATATCCAACGTTTCCCCGAAATTCATTCCATCTTCTTGGCTCATTCGTATATCCAAATAACAATGACTTTGGTGGAACTGCATGGAATTATGTGTCTTATTCCATCACACTTCTGAGTAATTTTGTAGTCGCATATACGTGACTCTAGATATTTTTTGCCTATTACCACATGAAGTGGTATGATGTGAGTCTCATTACTGATCAACTAAACTTTGAGAGAAAAAAAAAATATCACAGACTGAAAAGTTGAATAAACTTTGCTTATCTTTTGTAAAAATTCCAGTTTGTGCAACGTGCGCTGGCCCATGGCAATATTTCTTGGTTTACGAGCAAAGAAACACGCACACAATGGATGTGATGTAGAGGATCCATGCATTACAAAGGGCACAGAATGTTTTGAGATGTTGAAGTCAACCCTGCTGATAAGAACTGTGTGGTGGTGGAAAAAAAACAAACAGTTTAAACAAATAAATACCTATGAGTCAGGACAAATGTGTCGGCATGTTGACCATCAACTAGACCTTGACCGTATAGATCCACTCTACTCTACTCTACTGCCATATCTCTTTGGTCATAACATCATCCCACTTTTCATCCCCATGGTGCTTAAGCCAGCCATAGACGTGCCGATTTCTGGCCATAGTTGTGGGCGATCGACCGGCATGTGCGCTCATGCAGAACGCATGGTGGTTGGTCGCCCGCAACTACAGGGGTGCACCCCTTGAGGTTTTGACCCAAAAAGTCGGCAGGTCGGATTGTGCGGCGATTCGTCTTGCCGTAACTTTTTGTGGCCGATCCTGTTGTAGTCAGTTAACTTGGAGGGGGAGTCTAACCCTCCATCGACCAAGGATGGAAAAGACAAAGTTAAAACTATTTTATAATTTTTTCAAGAAGTTTTGTTTAGTTGGCTGTCCAGTTAGGGAAGTGATTCCCAAATTTTCCTTGCAGAGCCCCCTTTTCTAATTAGGGACATTATTGAGCCTCCCCTTCCCTATTCAAACACAGGTTAAGAATGAAGCCCAGCGCCCCCCTGGAATACCTTCTTGACCCCCCAGGGGGGCCCGGCCCCCAGTTTGGGAACTATTGAGTTAGGGCATCCATCTTTAACATTGGAAAATGGTGTCTATATAACCAGGGGTGCACATAACTTTTTTAGTGAGCTCCTCAGATGAGCACCAGGGGATAGTGTTTGGTACTCACCCCATATGTAGGGTGGTCTTCCTCACTGTCTCCCTCACTGGCCTCTGCGTCAGCCTCCTGCATGGTAGATTTTGCTGCAGATGGACCTCCCTGTTCCTGATTGATCCTCAATCCACAGGTCACCAGCTGGCTTTGGGTCACATGTAACTCTCACAGTACAACACGTTTGAACCCCCAGATCTCATACCTCAGTAGTGTGACCCCCCAGATCTCATACCTCAGTAGTGTGACCCCCCCAGATCTCATACCTCAGTAGTGTGACCCCCAGATCTCATACCTCAGTAGTGTGACCCCCAGGTCTCATACCTCAGTAGTACAACCCTGAAATGATCGGGTTTAGTAACTAACCCCTGAGACTACCTGCAGTCGAAATGTCATCCTTTCATAGTCATATTCCAGCTGTCACACAGTGCTTTTCTCTTGTCAGATTTTACCCATATATACGCCTACTCTGACTTTCATCCCCCAGATCTCCAACATCCTTAGAGGTCCAATCTTTTATTTTTGGATTATTAGTTTACATTCCCAGTGTCACCCCCCTAACTACAACCTTTCATAGTTATTCATGTTTCCCTGCGGTTATCCTAGTGACATAAATTGTATACATGTAACATTGAGCTGCGGCCGCCCAGACACGGAGCGCCTCCAAGTTGTTAGTACACATATGAGCTGTGTAACAATAATGCCGGTACGCAGAGCTAGGTTTTGGCCCCTTCTGAGTACCAGAGTACCATGCATGTGCACCCCTGGGGATAATCATTTGGGAATCTATTATACTTTTCTGAAACGATTTTCCCTTCAATAATGAAAGTGCCGGTAGATGGGTTTTGTCAGGTCAGTGGATGTGACATCTGTGTAATGGTTATTTAACACCGGGGCTGAGTGACATGCCGAGCCCTGATCGCAATCTCTGAGAGTCACAAAGTCATCGGATCACACGTGTGCCACCTCTATATCACATCATGAGCTTTCAAAATTGCAGAGTCCTCTGATCCCTGTGATGATAACATGTACTCGGGACACCGGCACTGTACCATGAAACCATGGCCAAATCCTGGATACTGCCATTCGCCGCCTGAAAATCAATCTACAGTCAGAAAGTAAATGTTAGGGTTACGGAAAGGATTGACCTTGACTTATTCTGCCCATACACATACAGATGTGGGGTAGATCGATGGCCGCTTTTAGCACCGTGCACGCTCACGGCCATCTATCTCGTGCATATCTAATGCGGCCATCCCTGTCTTCAAGCTGGATCAATCAATCCCTTAATTTCGAATATTCGCGATATTCTGCATTGGGAATCTTTTCAAAAATTCGACGATTTCGAGTTAATTGCAAAGCCCCTGAGCATGGTATCATCACCAAACCTGCTGGAGATGTAGAGAAGGGTTGGGGTATACTACAAAAAAGTATGTCTCTAACACAAATAGTTTTTGCACAAATTAAGGAATTTCCACTTTAATTTTGAACTTAATTTATGCAAAAACGACATGTGCTAGAGCAAAACTGTTCCCCCAACCCTTCTCTACATCTCCAGCAATTTTGATGATGATACCATGTTCAGGGGCTTGCAATCAGCTCACAAATTAAGCAAGTCGAAAAATTCAACCATCTCTAGTCATTGTATATCTGTAGTGTTAAATTCAAATCAGCTGGATTTGCTGTGTTTATTTCTTGAAGAATTTTCACTAGTCATCTGACATGGTTTTCTCAGAGTGACTGTGTACACAATCTTACTGGAAATATATACTCTGGGGTATGGTGAGAGGTGTTAAAATGGCATTGTATGTGTAAGACCATAGATGTCGCACCCCCCACCCCTGTTCAAGCTTGGCTTCTCCATTTTCACATATATGCCTTCCTTCACGCCTCTCCAAAACCAGTCCTCCTCTCTATCCAGAATGGGAACTTATGAATCCTCAAACATGTGTCCTTTTATTTTAGATGAAGATACACCACTGGGTCCTGACCAGAGGATTTCGCCCTTCTATGTTGGGCCATGCGCTGGTGTAAGTGCTGTTTTGTTTCTCCCACATACAAGTCAGAGCACTCCTTGCTGCACTATACTGCATACACAATGTTGCTCTTCTGTTTAGGTGTTGGGTTCGTAGGGTGAACCTGTTGTTGCCTTAGTGTGTTGCCAGGTTTGAATCTAGGCCTTTAGCCAAAACCGAGAGTAGGAAAAGGAAAAGCACCAAGACTACAAGAGATGAGGAAAGCGTGATAGGAGAAGGAACATGGTCCTACCATATGTGGCCGGTACAGAAAAACGGATCCTTAATAGATAATCCCTCTCGGCTTCAAAACTGGGAACACACTGAGGCAACAAATCATCGTTCAGCAGACCATCCACCACCTCATCAGGAGCATGCCCAGGTGTTGTAGGGAGGTCATACAGGCACGTGGAGGCCACACACACTACTGAGCCGTGCAGGGTGGGCGGCACTCGATTCATGGCCTATGATCTATGTGAACGCCCAAGGTGATCGAGGCCGCAGGAGGCCCTTTGGGTGTTCTTCGGCGGCCCTCCATGTCCTCCACTTTGAATCAAAGGTTATGTGTTCCATAAATATCCTTAAAGGCTTTGATGAAATATATGACAAAATGTGCATTACCATACCACAGTGTTCCCTAAAGCTTGAAGCATCATTAAAACATTACATTAAAAATTTTAAATAAGGTCTTCTTGTAATACCTGCTGTCATTTGAAATGCTTATCCAAGTCAGTATAAATTGAAAATGTTATGTGCGGCCCTTAAGTGATGCCGAGGGCCGCACATGTGGCCCTTCATATCAACCTAGTTGCCCACCACTGTTTAAACCATCAAGTGTTCAATCGCAGAGGACCCGGCACTACATAGTTGTTGGTAGATCTAAAGGATATCTGACAGAGAGATCTAATGGTGTGTAGAGATGGGCGAACACCAGCCCGGAGTGTCCGCGAACAGGGCGGGTCGAACTTTTAAAGATGTCCGCCGTCCGCCCTGTTCGCGGACACATTCAAATTCCCCGCCTCTAGTCCATGGAACGCATCCTGGAACGCATCGTTCCTGGTTGCGGGAGCCGGATGTGACGTCACTGACGTCACTTCCTACTCTGAGCCGGAATCTTCACTACAAGACCGGCTTCATGCTGGTCTTGTAGTGAAGAGATTCTTCCTCCGGCACGATCTCGCAGGTTCTGATCCTGCCGGAGGAAGAATTTAGATCTTCTTCTGGCCGGCGAACAGGACGGGTCGAACACCCGTACTGTCCGCCGGCGAGAGGATCGGCGAACATGCCGAGTTCGTGGCCGAACTGTTCTCCGGCGAACAGTTCGGTCCATCCCTAATGGTGTGTGGCCATCTTTAGAGTCCCTCATCTGGATGTTGTCATAAATCTCCAACCACCTGAACAGGAGGTTTTATGGAATGATGACACAAAGGGTAGGAGGCCTGTATGAACGAAGGTTGGTCTATTACCCTATTCATCACCCCACCGGCATTACAAGAAGTTGTAATTAAATATAATGGAATGAAAATCACTACAGATAAATATCCTCCTCTGTCTTGTTCTGATCCTTCATAATGCTCTAACTAGTTCTCCTGCTACCTGTCCTTGGTTCAGATATACACAATATCAATATCATTAACAGTAAGGAGGTCACCTGAGGACCCCATCAAAGTTCTGCCATGAGGCCCCGTGACCTGTAGATGACGTCATCTCCACCTCAAGGCCTTGGAACCAGAGGTCTGTAGAGCGCCATGTGTCAGCATCCTTTCAGTGTCACTGGCATTAAAGGAAAATTCTTGGAAAGCAATTGAACCATAGTTCTCAAATTAACAGTGTGTCGGGTGTCAGCCTTTAAGTTAGTCTACGTGTGTCCTTGAACAAGCGGCGTATACCGGAGGCAAGCAAAACAGACTGATTTTTTTTAGCCATGCAGATCGACCCTATCCTTTGTTGACCCTGTTTGGAAAACCAATATTTATTTTGCAGCCTCCAGCTAAAACAAACATCCTGCTCTGATATCCCCTTACCTACGTGAACCAAGTCAAGTAGATATAGGTTGGATTAACTTGGAGCTTTTGATAGCCATTCGACTTTTCCCTGTATCTTTTCACCGGAGCAGCTTGTAAAGTTTTAACGACTATAGAACTGAGCCGATCTCAAACAAATGACTTGTAAGTGGGTTGCAGCTACCCTGTGGCCCCTGGTTGGCAGTAAACATGGATGCTTGACTTGGTTGGTTACACAAATGTAGACACCTCTAACTTCAGATAATGCTACTGGATACAATAAGGGTCTGATAACCTGTCACTGACCATACAGGATTTGGTAATTTTTCCCTATTTCCCAGAGAGTATAAGCTGTTATAGTTGCAGAGGGTGACTCGTTAAGGGAGATGGACATAGCCTTCAATGTAGTGAAAACATATCCTAAGTTACCAGATGCAAATGGTGAAACTTTGTTTCCTCTTTGGTTACAACCTATGTTTGAAAAGAGGAAAAGCGTGTGTAATCAGAATTCAGTCGGTAGGAGCGTACGGGTGGCTCCTGAGTGGAACAATCCATGTCCGGATTTCATTGCTGTGCCAAGTGCCTATCGGTCACAGCCGCAGTTGAGCCAGTGAAAAGTGGGGTGACCTCTTCCCACCGGTCGATGACTTGGAGCGGAAGACAAACAGGGCTAGGTGGATTGCCGGGGAGCCCCCAAGGTTACTGCAAAGGACTGTTTGGTGTTGGGCCCGAGGTCTGGGCATTGTATTATGATGCTCCTAAAACCTCATTAAAAAAAGCATTTGGTGCAATTATTGTCACTCAATTGAATAGTTTCCTTGTTGCTTTCGGGGATTCATTGGGTTTGCGTTTTTGTCAACGCAGAGCACCATATTGATATAAACCCCATTCCTTATAGAATGCATTAGGCATGTGAAAAATGCATGTTGCATTCAAACAGGGAAATAAATCCCCCTGCCGCAGCATCAAAATCACATCCAAGTGCAGCAAAATGGGACTCACTCGTTAAGGGAGATGGACTAACGCAACACATCCTTCAATGTAGTAGAAATATAGCCTAAGTTACCAGATCCAAATGGTGAAACTTTGGTTCCTCTTTGGTTGCAACCCATGTTTAAAAGGTAAGATATCCCATCTGTTATAGTTGACAAACTCAATATATGTAAATAGCATATAATATGGGTACTTGGAAGGTCTCACAGTACAGTTACTTGACCTTTAGAAAATATTTACTTTGGAACTACCATACAGCAGATATCAGTCAAGCATGTGAATGATGTGCGGGCCGTGAAGTGCTGACAGTCATGTTATCTAAGTCCCATCCTAGATCTACAGAGATTTCTAATACCCATAGAACTGAGAATTATCAGATGTACTGAAAATGTGATGGAAATAATCTGTATTTGATGCAGACACACACTGGTGTCCTTCAGCTACTTTGGCCAATGTTGGACATTTAAGGAGAACATGGCTACCATATTGGCATACTTGTTCACAGTTTATGTCAGGGGGGGGCGAAATTAAAAACTTGGAAAAAGGCAACCTTAATATTTATTGAAATATTGGTTACAATTGTGGAAGTGTTTTCTTCTTATCAGATATATGATGAACCTTATGGCACTGATGTACATATATAAACATTAGTATTTATACTTGTTGATATATATACACAGCAGGGACAGATGGCGATCATATATTATTATACGATGTGCTCAGCCCTGAACACGCTGCAAAGATTAATATCCCTTCATGACTAAAGGGATACCATGGATGCATGAGCATGTGTAGCCAGGGATTCTGGGGAGGTTTGTGGGGAGGTATCCCAAGCTGATAGAGGCCCTGTTGTGCAGGAGGGATCCACTAGAGGGAGCTCTGGGACAGAGTTTATAAAAGAAGGAGAACCAGGAAGTGCACAGCTTTCTTCCAGAGAAAAGTGGGAGGGAGACTTGGTCTCTGTGGAGAGGTGTGAGATATCCCAGCCTTGCGAGGAAGGTGTGTGGAGTGTGCAGGTGGCTCTTAAGCAGACCTGCAGATATGCTTTTTAGGTACAGACCTGCAGATATGCTCTTTAGGTACAGACCTGATGATATGGGCCATATCATATGCGCCCATCGCTGTTTTTGAGCTGGACCAATCAATCCCGCTTGAAAACAGCCATATCGGACATGACGGTTAAATACGGCTGATGTCCGTTGCTTTGCCTAGAGACTGCTAGTCTCCAGGCAAAGAATTGGCTGAGCTGGGAAGAGCAGAACTGTTCGCCCTCCTTCTCGCCGGCGAGCTGTACGGGTGTTCGACCCGCCCCATTCGCTGGCGAGAAGAAGATCTCTATTCTTCCTCCGGCAGGATCAGAAACAGCGAGATCGTGCCGGAGGAAGAATCTTTTCACTAGAAGACCAGGCATGAAGCCGCTCTCCTAGTGAAAAACCGGCTCGGGAACAGGAAGTGACGTCAGTGACGTCACATCCGGCTCCCTTAACTATGCGTTCCAGGTACCGGATGTGTAGTCACTGACGTCACATCCGGTTTTTCCGATTCAAATTCTCCGTCTAGTCCGACCCGCTTTTTAAAAGTCCGACCTGCCCGTTCGCGGACAGACCTGCCCGATGTTCGGCCATCACTACAGGCCGCACTGAAGGCCGCATGGTGAGCAAGCACCGCCCAACAGAGAAACGCATTCACCCTGCAAGGATTGGCTACGACCATTTTAGTTCCATAAGTTACCCAGCTGTACTGACTTAATTTCCAGTAAAGTATTTGTTAAACGCAATCTGTGTGTGTTTCCTCAAACCTACTTTCCTACAGGTGCCCTAGTAATGGGCGGAAGCCTTGTGTCTTGGGAATGTACCATTCACATTGCAAGCCAAAGACTGTAAAAATAAAATATCTTCTGGGCCAAGTTTGATTACAATGCCGGCCAGACTTGGCCCTCAGCCCGGAGGTTGCTACCTCTGGCTTATGCAGAAATATTTATGTCCACTGGACAGCACACCCAACAGGTGAGTGCGCGAAGCCTGGAGCAAGCTGGAGTGCCTGGCTGCTGCTGTCTCATCAGGACTCGCTGCTCTGGACTGCCCTTCCTCTTCCTGTGTCCTCGCTTTTAACTCCTGGGGCATGGCCTTAAAGGGGACAGTATCCAACTTGATTTGTGTGACTACACACACCACTAGGATGTTTCTGGTTGAGCAAAGATACTTGAAGTTTTTTCATTTCTATGTCCCTTTGGTTTTTGTGCGCAATACAAAGATATGATGGCAAAACAAATAGACCAGTTCTGGACCCATTGCTGCACCTTGCTTCCTAATTATAAGCAGCTGTCACCTCTGGGTGAATCCCATACCTACACGCCCATTGTGTGCCCTGGTTCCACCTGCCATCCTCGTCTTTCTTGTGGATCTCCTGCAGGCCTATAGGGACCACAGTGGGAATGCTAAACGATTGTCAGTGGTTGGAGCTCTGCCGAAGACTAAAGACCATACAACCATACATTTTAACAATTTCAATAGAGTAGATAAGAAGGACATCAACCCATGATAAATGGTTTTATTGGACATAAACAAAACAAAAGAAAATCTGAGAAGCTGCAACAAAGTAGACAAAATAATTCTTTAGCATAAGGTGGATTCCCCTTGAGCTAGGCATACACGGGTCGATACCCATGCAATCGATCGTCACCACACTGCACTCGATTGTGGGTCAATCGAACGGGAATCAATATGCACCACTTTGCACATTGATTCCAGTTCGATGGAGACCCTGGTCCGGTGACGGAGGGGGGTCTTGTCTGTGGGGGGGGGGGGGGGGGGGGGGGGGGGGGGGGTCCGGCTCTCCCCGCTGCTTGTCAGTCAATCAATCGATCCCGCTCAAAGAAAGTCATACAAGGTTAAATTTTTTAATAGATTCTATCTATTTGATAGATTAGAATTTGAGTCATGTATGCCTAGCATAACTCTTCCTGAGGTCATAGTTGGCACCCTCCACTGACTTGTACCCAGGTGAGAGACGTTCCAAGGCCATACCGAGGAGACCTGGCAAAGCAAGCTGTGAAGGCATATTCTTGGAACAGCATCATCGCAACATGTGACGGGAAAGGGCCAAGGAACGCTGGCTCGCCGCCATGCTGTCTATCCTTACAAGATATGTTACCTACCCTCATTAACAGGTAGTCAGAATGGTTTATGTTGTGGGTCTAATTCTGAAAAGCACATTGCGGGTGGTATTTTTATTCCGGTGAGCTACTAGCTCGGTTTTATGGCCGAAGATCCTTTCTCCAATGCACTCAAGGATTTTCTTATCTCTGCGGTGAATAGTGTTGAGCTCGAATATTCGAATGCCGAATATTTTTTGGGAATATCGGCAATTCGAGAATTCGCCAATATCTCGAATATGTCGGCGAATATTCGCAATTTCGAATATTCGCAATATGGGCATGTATCGCGAAAATAATATTCGCATTGCGAAAATAAACATAGCATGTGACCATTCATTTTAAAGATTTTTGCGATGCGAATATGATTTTCGCAATACATACAATTCATACCGCGAATATTCGAATTTCCGAATATAGAATCGAATATTAGTAGAATTATTCGTGAAATATCACGAATTCGAATATTGACTATGCCGCTCATCACTAGCGGTGAATATGGCAAATTCTTTTTTTACTTTATTTGAAGTTTCTTAGATGTAAAATCATTTTAAAACTTAAATATTTGTTGTGTGTCTTTGCCTCTTTAAATAGTAAACCCTAATAAGTTAAGAAAGATTAAGTTGACGGCCCGAGAGTATATGCCTCTATGGAGACCATGTCAAAGACCTACAAAATAGCAGAGTAATAAAATGTTAAATGATTTAGAAAATTCAATTGGTTCAAGAAGAAGACAGCTCTGTCTGTCCTTGCAACCCATAGTTCTGTGCTCTTCTAGGAGTGGGAAATTGCTGTCTAACCTGCCCCAGCTCCCCTGCCCCACCCCTCCCCTTAAACTATATCAGTATAGGTGCCAGGGACACAGCAAAAGGGAAATACTATAGAATATCACTTGAATGGCAGCTCTAGAGTAAAGCTGGGCATACATGGCTTGATTTTTTAATAGATTTAAAGCGGACCTATCACGTTGTAGGTCACTTTCCACTATCGGCATCAGGCTGCCGATAGTTAGGGTAATCACTTCTCCAATATAAAAAAAAAATCTGAAATCAGGAGGGGTGAATTTTTCCGAGGCAGCCCCTCCCACGTTGTGACATCGCGCCTGGGCGCTTGTCATAGCTGAAAGGGCTCCCAGGGAAATCATCTCAGCTGTCTCTGCGGGTCTGCCTGTCCTCTGTGACGTCACTGTCACAGCCAATGGACTGTGCAGCTCTGCAGCTTCTCTCTCCTCGCTCTGTCAGCAGAAGAAATCCCCCCTCCCTCCCCCTTCTCCAGCTGGTCGCCAGAGTTGGGGGGAAGTGGATTCTTGTGTTGCTGAGCTGTCAAGTGTTTGTCTGACACAGGAGCTGTGAGGGGCAGAGAAGGAAGATGTAAACAATGACAGTCACATGGGAGGTGTTCTGTCAGTGCAGCACCCCAAATCCTCATGTGTGTCCTCCACCATCACCTCCTATCTCATCCTTAGCCTACCTGTGTGCCCCCCAAATCCATGTCACCTCCATATCACCTGCACA
>CM070034.1:169963102-169982660 GCA_036250615.1 Ptychadena robeensis
GTCTGTCTTTCTGTCTGCCTGTCTGTCTATCTGTCTTTCTGCCTGCCTGCCTGCCTGTCTGTCTTTCTGCCTGCCTGTCTGTCTGCCTGTCTGTCTATCTGTCTTTCTGCCTGCCTGCCTGCCTGTCTGTCTATCTGCCTATCTATCTATCTATCTGTCTGCCTGTCTATCTGTCTGTCTTTCTGTCTGCCTGTCTATCTGTCTATCTGTCTTTCTGTCTGCCTGCCTGCCTGTCTATATGTCTATCTGTCTTTCTGTCTGTCTGTCTGCCTGTCTGTCTGTCTATCTAGAACTAAAGCAAAACAGCGAGAAAAGAGCCATTAACTCATCTCCTGGCAGCTGCTATAGAAAAGTAACAATTCTTAAAGCTATATACACATTATTAACCAGTATGTCATGAGCAAACTATAATACAACATATATACATAGGCGTGTAAAATCACTTCACATAATATCTGTCTTTTACATGGGCCGAGTGTACATGATTTTTTTATAAATTGAAGCACAATCGAGCACTGTGTGCGTTCACAGTGCTCGTTCGTCCTCAAATCTATTAAAAACTTGAGCTGTCTAGCCTTTTTATGAGCAGGATCAATCGAAGAAAGCTCAAACATGAAACATATTGGTAAACCCTGTTTGATAAATATCGGATGGGATCAATGAAGCAGAAGTGCTGCGGCTCAATATCAAGGAAGCTCAAGAGCAGCGTGATGATGTCAACACGCTGTGCTCGAACGGGCCCGTTGATCGCATGGGCATCGAGCTGCATATGCCTAGCATAAGATATGTCTGTCTTGATATGCCAGTATTGTTATATAATAATTTTCAGAAATAACATACAATTAACAATATTAATAAAAATGATTATTTCTGTTACTCTCAGTTGAAAATATTACCCAAGTTTTACCCAGTAAATGTCATCCAATCACCAGTAGAGATGGTCGAATTTTTTTTCAAAAATTCGACCATTTCGACGGTTTCGACTTAATTGCAAAGCCCCTGAGCATGGTATCATCACCAATCTTGCTGGAGATGTAGAGATGGGTTGGGGGTATACTCCAAAAAAGAAAGTATGTCTTTAACACAAATAGTTTTTTCACAAATTAAGTTCAAAATCAAGTAAAAATTTCGAAAATCGGAATTTCGACTTTAACTTTGAACTTAATTGATGCAAAAACGACATGTGCTAGAGCCATACTTTTTTCTTCCAAGTGTTCCCCCAACCCTTCTCTACATTTCCAGCAATTTTGGTGATGATACCCTTTTCAGGGGCTTTGCAATCAGCTCACAAAGTTAGCAAGTCGAAAAATTCGACCATCTCTAATCACCAGAAGCTGGAACCTCCTTTGCAGGAAATGGTTAGACCAACATAATAAATACAAGGCCACATACTGGAGTACAACAAAGGGAAGGAAAAGCAATAATCAGTGGGGGGTTTCCTTAAGGAGTACACTATTATCTTGTATTTATATAGCGACAAAATATTACGCAGCGCTTTACAGAGTATATACAGTCTTATCACTAACTGTCTCTCAGAGGAGCTCACAATCTAATATTCCCACTGTAGTTATGTATATACAACTAACACATATGTCACATGTAACTAAAGCCAGCCATACACAGTCGGATTCCATGGCCGATCGATCACCTATCCGATCGATTCCGGCGATCTCAGCGGGAATCGGAGGTCCGATCGATCGGCCAATTAAGTCTGTCCGATCGCTACATACCACCTTGTCCCACGGATTCCTGGACGATTCCGTGTCCGATCGCTTACTCCACAAATGGCAACTCCCCCTGATGTGTGCAGAATCGGATCAGAAAGACCAACATGTTGGTTCTCTGTCCGATCCGATTCTGGGCCTCCGAACAATCGGACGTGATCGGACGGACAAGGTGGGCTTCACGCGATTCCGGGATGATCATTTCGCGTGCACGCGCCCGGAATCGATCGTCCCGGAATCCGATGGGAAACGGACCCGTGTATGGGGTCCTTTACATAGG
Organism: Ptychadena robeensis; assembly: GCA_036250615.1. NCBI lineage: Eukaryota > Metazoa > Chordata > Amphibia > Anura > Ptychadenidae > Ptychadena > Ptychadena robeensis. The sequence continues at coordinate 169,965,107 of CM070034.1, forward strand.
AGAAACTTTTTGTGGGAAGTGCATTAACCTATCAACATGTCATTGGAGTGTGGGAGGAAACCCACACAGACATAGGGAGAACATGCAAACTCCTTACAGATAGTGCCCATGCCAGGATTTGAACCTATGACTCCAGTGCTGCATGGCCAGAGCGTTAACCAACTTTGCTGACTATAACTGTTGGACAATTCTTCTGTAACCAGCAAACACTGTGGTGGACTAATCCAATTTTGCAGGGAGGGAGGAAGGAAGAAGACTTCTGAAAATGATATCATCACCAACATTGCTGGAGATATAGAGAAGGGTTGTGGAAACATTTAAAAAAAAAGTTTTGCTCTAGCACATGTAGTTTTTGCATAAATTAAGTTCAAAGTTAAAGTTGAAATTCCGATTTTCCAAATTTTGACTTGACTTTGAACTTTTGTGCAATCACTATTTGTGTTAAGCCCCCCATACACCACATACAATTACCATGCAACTTCTGTACAACCAACTTTTCCTCTACCAAAACCATGTAATAAGAGGACCTTTCTACACCTTCCAATCACTATGTATTCTATAAGAGAGGACCCAGCACTACATAGCAGTGATATATACCTTCCAATCACTATGTATTCTATCAGGGAGGACTGGGCACTACATAGCAGTGATATATACCTTCCAATCACTATGTATTCTATCAGGGAGGACCCGGCACTACATAGCAGTGATATATACCTTCCAATCACTATGTATTCTATCAGGGAGAACCCACCACTATATAGCAGTTATATATACCTTCCAATCACTATGTATTCTATCAGGGAGGACCTAGCACTACATAGCAGCGATATATACCTTCCAATCACTATGTATTCTATCAGGGAGGACCCAGCACTACATAGCAGTGATATATACCTTCCAATCACTATGTATTCTATAAGGGAGGACCCAGCACTACATAGCAGTGATATATACCTTCCAATCACTATGTATTCTATCAGGAAGGTCACTATACTACATAGTTGTTGGTAGGTCTCATGAAAGTTGTATGGAGGAATCTAAAGGTGTATGGGGGGCTTTAGAGACATACTTATTTTTTTGTTGTATACCCCCAACCCTTCTCTACATCTCCAGCAAGTTTGGTGATGATACAATGTTCAATTAACTCGAAATCGTCAAATTTTCGAAAAAAATAATTCGACCATCTCTACCCACCAGCAAGGAGAACAGTGAATGGTGAGATCACAAAATTTTAATCCTTATACTAGAAGACAGATGCCTCCGTCACCACACACCATATACAAATCCATGAGGATGTGAGTGGCAAATCTTCACTTGAATTAAAGCCGACAAGAAAATATTCTGCACTGTGAACATGAAAAACTTGAAAAACTTTTACAAAAATCCTTACAGATGTATTTGTTCCCCATTCTTCTGGTTGTGGTTAGGGATGGACCGAACTGTTCGCCGGAGAACAGTTCGGCCGCGAACTCGGCATGTTCGCCGATCCTCTCGCCGGCGGACAGTACGGGTGTTCGACCCGTACTGTTCGCCGGCCAGAAGAAGATCTAAATTCTTCCTCCGGCAGGATCAGAACCTGCGAGATCGTGCCGGAGGAAGAATCTTTTCACTACAAGACCGGGCATGCAGCCGGTCTTGTAGTGAAAAATCCGGCTTGGAGCAGGAAGTGACGTCAGTGACGTCACATCCTGCGCCCGCAACCAGGAACTATGCGTTCCAGGTTGCGGTCCAAGGACCGGATGTGACGTCACTGACGTCACATCCGGTTTTTCCGATTCAAATTCCCCGCCTAGAGGCGGGGAATTTGAATGTGTCCGCGAAACAGGGCGGACGGCGGACTTCATTAGAAGTTCGACCCGCCCTGTTCGCGGACACTCCGGGCCGATGTTCGCCCATCTCTAGTTGTGGTACACTTTGCATTGCTACTCAGGGAAAGACTTGAGGCCTAGTAACAGTCAGGTAAGTGGTGCTTTTTGAAAAACCAAATGTATACAGTATGAAGTAGAAATGGAAAATTAGGTAACATTTTGATGTTGTGAAACCTGAAAGCTGCGTTAGGAGAATATTAGTGTTGGGTTCTTGTAGGAGAAGCCAGATCTGCTTTATAGAGATGGCCAAATAGTTTACCTGGCAGAAATTACAATAATAAATAATAAAAATAAATAATACTAAAAAAATTTACATTGAAAAAGCATGAGGTCTCCCATCAGAGCACACCAGACCCCCTTGTAGCATACCAGAGGGGGGGGGGGGCAAAAATAGCCAGAGCATACCAGCTCCCTCAGTAAGGTAAGGGGCATTGGAATGTGTGTGGGCTCATTGAACATCCCGGGTTCACCTTTAATAAAAGTACCTAAGGATCCCACTCCCCAACTGAATAAATACAGACCACTCACCCATTTGGAGGGGATTTAAATTAGGTCCTAGAAATAAGAAATGAGACTAAAGAAATATTCTTTTCACGCACGAAGGTACAAGTGTCCCATGAAGGGGGATCTCTGTGTCCAGTACTTCATATGCAAAGTGCATAAGTATCTTCCCAGTGGCTCCCACAGTCTCTGCGCATGCACAATTAGAGATGGTCGAATTTTTCGACTTGCTAACTTTGTGAGCTGATTGCAAAGCTCCTGAACATGGTATCATCACCATACTTGCTGGAGATGTACAGAAGGGTTGTGGGAACATTTGAAAAAAAGAAGTGTTGCTTTAGCACATGTACTTTTTGCATAAATTAAGTTCAAAGTAAAAGTCGAAATTCCGATTTTCGAAATTTTTACTTGACTTTGAACTTAATTTGTGCAAAAACTATTTGTGTTAGAGACATACTTTCTTTTTTGGAGTATACCCCCAACCCTTCTCTACATCTCCAGCAAGTTCGGTGATGATACCATGTTCAGGGGCTTTGCAATTAACTCGAAATCGGCGAAATGGTCGAATTTTTGAAAAAAAATTCGACCATCTCTATGCACAATGTCCTCATATGGGGACAACACGCATGCGCAAAGACTGTGGAAAGCTTTTAATCTACCTGGCGTCTGAATGTGGGAGCAGGCCAGTTTCTAGCATTTCGGAAGGCCTATGTAAATTTATTGCGCGGGGCCCACTGATGAGTTTGGCACGGCCGAGTTGTTGAGCAGAGGGTTGTTGGTGCTATTGTTCGGCCGACTGAGTTGTTTGGCGGGGGGTGATATGCGTGGGGGAATCTAGGACCTCCAGGGGGCATGGGGACCCCTGGGGCTTGGGTGCCCTATGCCTCTGCAAACCCCTCTACTCAGCTAAATATAAGAATAAAGTATTATAGGAAAGTCATTTATTTTATATGTAGTCTAGAGTTGTCCTTTGTTGAGGTATTTTAGGTATTTTAGCTAGTTCCAGAAATAAAGACTTGAGCAGAATGTGATTTGCCTGAACCTGGAACAGTAATATTTATTCCAGCTGCAGAGCTGAGTAGGAGATGCAAGCATAACATTGAAATGTTATTAGATAATTCACGTTCCTTTCCGTCTAATCAATGGCAAACTTGGCAATAGGTGAAGAGTAATTGTAATGATTGTTGGGAAATACCGAGCCAAGAGCAGTCTGGCCATTTGTTCAGCTGGGCCCTTTGAACCAAGATACACACAGCTAATAAAACAAATCAGCAATGAGCACAGGTAAACGTTCATTGGTACTAGCTTATGATGGCCGAAAAGTTCGCCCGGCGGATAGTTCGCGGCGAACATAGCATGTTCGCTGTTCGCAATGCCGGCGAACATTATGGGTGTTCTATCTGCCCCCTATACCATAACATGGACACAAAGTGCGACCCCTCACCGTATAGTCAGGTGGGACAGTACAGCCAATAACACATTTTCCCTCCTGGAGGACCCCCCCATTATAGAAGCCCCCCAGCAGCCATTTTACATTTATCCTGTGTCTCTAGTACTAGATAGATAGGGAGAGCTGCTGCTGATTGAGGGATGGCTGAGCTACTTTGCTATTATACTCCATCCAGTGATCTGTAGCTAAGGTGTTCTGTTACATGTAGTTGATCATTACTGAGCCACAAAAGTCCTTCTCTGGGGGCGGGGTATGCTGTATTATGCATTGGAGAGAGATCTGACTAAATGTGATGCGCTGCAGAAGGTGCCAAACATCTCCAGCAATGTCCCCCAACCCTTCTTTACATCTCCAGCAATGTCCCCCAACCCTTACCCGCAATGTTCCCCCAACCCTACTCTCCATCTCCATCAATGTCCCCGGGCCAACCCCCCTTGTTTTTTTTCCTCCATCTCCATGCAATGTCCCCCCATCCCCCCCAACCCTTCTCTACCGCTCCAGCAATGTCCCCCCACCTCCCTTCTCTACTCTACAACTCCAGCAATGTCCCCCCAAAACCCTTCTCTATCAACTCCGCAAATGTCCCCCCCCCCAACCCTTCTCTACATCTCCAGCAATGTCCCCCAACCTTCTCTAATCTCCAGCATGTCCCCCACCCTTCTCTACAACTACAAGCATTCCCCCCCAACCCTTTCTACACTCCAGCCAATGTCCCCCAACCTTCTCTACCTCTCCAGCAATGTCCCCCCACCCTTTCTCTACACTCCGCAATTGGGGTTTCCCCCCAACCCTACTCTACATCTCCAGCAATTCCCCCCAACCCTTCGCTACAACTCCAGCAATGTCCCCCAACCCTACTCATTAGAGCACATCTCCGAGCCATGGCCCCCCACCCTTCTCTACAACTTCACAGCAATGTCCTCCCAACCCTTCTCTAACAACTCCAGCAATGCCCCTGGTCCCCCCCAACCTCTCTACAACTCCAGCAATGTCCCCCCAACCTTCTCTACATCTCCCAGCAATTGTCCCCCAACCTTCTCTACACTCCAGGCAATGTCCCCCCAATCCTTCTTCTACATCTCCCGCAATGTTCCCCCCAAACCTTCTCTAAAACAACCCAGCAATGTCCCCCCAACCCTTCTCTACATCCTTCCAGAATCTCCATCATGTCCCCCCCCCAACCTTCTCGACATCTCCCGCAATGTCCCTCCCCCCAACCTTCTCTACATCTCCAGCATGTCCCTCCCCCCCCATCCCTTCTCTAACATCTCCAGCATGTCCCCCAACCCTTCTCTCCATCTCAGCAAGTTTGTGAGGATACCATTTTCAGGGCTTTGCAATAAGCCTGACAATGTTAGCTAGCACCATGCGATTTTCCAATACTCCCCGCATGCGAAAATTTTTAATAAAATGGGCGATACTCGCACACGAAATAGCAGGCACTGCAATCAAAACAAAGTGATTTTTTTAAGTTGAAATTTCGAGTTTCAGTCGAAAATTCAGGCTGATTTTCTAAAAGTCAAATTACCCCATCAAAATTCGACTATGCGAATTGTTCGGCGAAAAGTTTACCATTTGGGCTATAAATTCTCTCCCTAGGGGGACCCAGGGGGGTTTCCATCAGTCGCATCAGCTCTAAGGTGGGATAAACCGGGGGCAAAACCGAATCGGTAGACATATGGTGTCTCCCGTCAAATGGGGGCTTGAAGCCTAAGGTGATTCATTGCTTTAAGAAAGATTGGGGAATCCTACCGGAACTGAGACTGGAGATCCTTCTGATACCCTCAGAATGACATTTTAAGAACTATGGTATTTAAATAGGACATTAACCTCCCTAGCGATATGCGAACCCAGGTTCCGGGTAAAAAGGCACACTGCACCTATCGATACTCCCGAACTGGGTTCGGCCAGAACATCGTGGGAGCTCACCTGCTCCGTCGCCGCCATCTCCCCCGTCCATCGCCGGCTTTCTTCCGGGTCCCGGCGTGACGTGTGCGTCACGGAGGCGGGACCCGGTCGCCGTTCTTTTTTAAATCTTTTTTTTAAACGTTTGGAGTCTGATTATAGAAATGTCTTTCCTATAATCCAGCTCAAATTGGTCCCCGATATCAGACCTCTCGCGTGAGCGTTCTTATTAGTGATGCGCGAAACCCTCCCTGGGGTGTCCCGCGAACAGGGCGGGGCCGAACTTCAAAGATGTTTCGAACCGTCCGCTCTGTTCGCGGACATATTCAAATTTCCCCTCCTCTAGGCGGGGCAATTTTGAACGAGAAACCGGATGTGACGTCATTGATGGCACATCCGGTCCGTGGCCCGCAACCGGAACTCAAGTTCCTGGTTACGGCCGCAGGATGTGACGTGCATGACGTCACATTCCGGTTTTTTTTCCCGCCGTCTTCTCACTACAAGACCTGCATTCTCTAGTGAAAGATTCTTCCTCCGGCAGGATTACCAGGTGTGTGATCCTGCGAGGAAGACTTTAGACCTTCTTCTGGCCGGCGAACATACTGTTCCGAACACCCGTACTGTCCCCCCGCCGGTCGAGGCTAACGGCGAACATGCCGTGTTCGCGGCCGAACGTTCTCCGGCGAACAGTTCGCCCATCTCTATTCCTCGATAGTGGGAGCATCTTCGGCTGCACACGAGCCGTTTCCGGAAATAGCCGAGGTCTCCGGCTATCGCCCGTGAACAGCTCTCGTCTGCCGATGACGTCATATCCGGCGGCGGGATATGTTCAAGTACAGAAACGTTTTTTTTTTTCTTCGATTTTTTTTTTTCTTTTTTTTTCCTTTTTTTTTTTTTTCTTTTGCTTGGCGCTTGGCTTGGCTTTTGGCTCCTGCTTTTCTACCCCTCCCCCTCCCACCGCCCCCCCGGTTGTCCCCTCTCTCCCACCCCCCTCCCCCCCCCTTTCCCCCCTTCCTTCTTTTATTTTTCTGTCCTCTCCTCCCGCCCGCCCTTCCTCTCTTCTAGTTCTTCTGTGGCCGATTTTTGCGAATGATCACCATCGCATATTCGGAGTTCCATCGCAGGGGAATTCGCTTGGGTGATACAAAGTGCAAATGAACGCGCCACCTAGAGCAAGTTACTGGCGCAGGTCTGATCGTAATCACAAACTGCTCCCTTAGCCAGAACAGGCGCAAAACCGCTGGCTCTCCTGTGTGCCTGCAGCAATTTCTACAAAGCTTGCATGCACACAAAGCCTTTCCATTCCTTCCTCCCCTTTCCCGCCGCCCCCCATCGGCGTCACCGTTGACGCAATGGGCGGAAAGGCAAAAAAACACTGTCTCCTTTTTGGTACAGAAACACCTCAGTGAAAAAAACCGCCAGTGAGGTTAAATAGAATAATTTTGTCAACTTCGATGCACAATACTTTTGGGTTTATTTCCTTTCTATGTGTGCGCAAACAAAGTACCGTTTCATCTCACACTTCCTCCTTATACCTCGTCCTACCCCCTTCTAATACTCATCACGCCGTCCCGCATGAGGTTACGGTTCCTTCTCTTCAGGCAGATGGTCCTCACAGCCAAGTGAGTCTCCCGGTGGGCCTGGGCACGTTCCCTCGTGTTGGTGTGGTGAATGTCTCAGTGTTTCTGCCTCGCCGGGGGTAGGTGCGGGCCAGAGGGGGATGAGACCAATGTGGCGACGAAGACGTCGGTACTCCCCAGGTGATGAAGGGGTAGATGCCCGTACCACCCTGCCGTTGCGCCCTGAACTTTGGCACTTGGAAGGGAATTTAAAAACCTAAGAGAACCTGGCAAGCAGAGGCATAGGTGACAGACACATAAAAACTATGGAAATACTATAAGAACCCCCCCAAGCAAGCCAAGCCCGTGTTGAAGTCCAAGTAAGGGCCATTAGGACCATTCGATGCGCGCCGTTTATAAATAGTACGCATCCTATGCAGAGCTGAGCGCTTGATCCTGAAGCCTATCCTTCCTCTGCCCTGCTGATGAGGATTTGTGCTCTGATGGGCAGAGCAGGAGTTCAAGGGAGTTGCCGTGACAGCATTCTAAGCTTCTTCTCCACCTCCTGTTCCTAACCACCAAGAAACCACAAGAGCTTTCTGTCTGTTGACCTAGGCAAGCGTGAGCACTGAGCGAGCCCAGTTCACATATACTTCACTTACTTTTCTTGTCAGTGTCATATTTTGCGGTGTCTGTAGCTTTTCCCCTCTCATCATCCCTTCATCCCATATTATATTAAACTAATCCCCCTATCTGACTTTCCTTCTAAATAACTTTTGCGCAGCTTTCGCATGATCATCCCACACCTTCTATTCAGTATTTTCTTTTTTTCTTGTATTCAAAATCGAATCGAGCACCATGAACAGACAACGTCGCTTCCATTTGCTTAAGCAATAAAAATCCAGCAAAGATACACTTACCATTTACATATACTTCAACTCATCTCTCCGCACTAACATAAACTTATAACTACTCACCACCTGTCAGCAGGTATACATCTGTGGAGAACTGCTACAACCTGCTACACAGAGAAAAAAAAGTTACTTAACAAATTCTTCAACTTCCTCATGCCTTAAGGCAAAACAACCATCTTACTTACTACTGGCTTACGAAGGCCCACATTCCCCTCCGCCCAATCTTTTTGACAGTACTTAATACAGTCAGTCTCCCCCCTCCTCTTCTCCGACATATTTCCAAATTTCCACACCCATAGTTTACCCCCGCTCCCCCAGTTTGTTTTTATGTTTTCATATTTGTTAGCGACGGCATTAGAGCTTCAATATTTCCTGGAAGCCGTTGGATCTAAGGTCCCTCTTCTCCCTGTCGGGTGTGCTGCCATATGTGTGTTTCAAATTTGCATAGGAAGACAGGAGTTAGAAGCTGAAGGATACAAATGTAGGAGATATGATAGATTGAGAACTGAAGTGAAAGCAGAAGGACGGGAGTCAGGGAGGGATGGAGATTGGCGTGAAGCCACAGTCTGGGATGACACCATGTAAGCAGGAAGGGATGGAGATTGGAGTGAAGCCAAAGGATGGGAGACACTAGGTGACAGGAGGGGATGGAAACTTTGTGCCATGAAGTTGAAGGATGGGGATGCCCTTATGGCCAGCTTCGTGACAGGGAGGGATTGATCTTGAGTTGAAGCCAAAGGATGTTATGACACTGGGTGAAGGAAGATATGGAATTTGACATAAAGTTGACCCTTGAATGACAACTGAGAAGCTGCCAAGAGTATGGAGATTGGAGTGAGCAGAAGGATGGAGATGACACTTAGGGAACAGGCGAGGATGGCTATTTGTATTGAAGCCAAGGATTGATTACACTGTGTGACAGGAGAGATGGAATTGATGTAAAGTTGATGACAAAGTGATTACACTAGGAACGGGAGGGATGGGAATTTGATGGGAGCAGAAGGAGAAGATGACACTAGGTGACAGGAGGGATTGAATTTTGTTGTGAACCAGAGGATGGAGATGACACTAGGTGACATGGGAACGCACAAAGAGAAGGAGAGGATTGGAGAAATGATAAGTGGTGGAGAAGGGTTTCGTTGCTGTTTTTCAGCGGTGTCTTGATGTGCCATGGATTTGGGGGGCAACACAGGTAGGCCAGGCTAAGGATGAGATAGGAGTGATGGTGGAGGACAACACCTGAGGATTTGGGGGGAGTGCTCACGACAGAACACCTCCCATGTGAACTGTCGTGTTTAACAACATCTTCCTTCCTGCCCCTCACAGCTCCTGTGTCAGCCAACAACTGACAGAGCTCAGCACCACAGAATTCCCACTTCAAGAATCCACTTCCCCCCAACTCTGGCGACCAGCTGGAGCGGTGGAGGGAGGGGGGATTTCTTTTCTTCTTCTGCGTGACAGAGCGCAGGAGAGAGAAGCTGCAAGAGAGCTGCACAGTCCATTGGCTGTGACGTGAACGTCACAAGAGGGACAGGCAGACCCGCAGAGGAAGACGCTGAGATGTATTTCCCTGGGGAGCCCTTTCAGCATACAAGCGCCCCGATAAAAGTAACTAAGTGGGAATGAAGAGGGTCTTCTCTTTATTCCCAGGGTCCCGTGTCGTCCCGAACCCCCGTTACGGGCGCGCACACCTTTTTCTTTTCTTGTTGTTTCCTGACTCGGAAAAATTCACCCCTCCCTGATTTTTCTCAGATTTTTTTTTTCATATTGGAGAAGTGATTACCCTAACTTCGGTCAGCCTGATGCCGATAGTGGAAGGTACCTACAACGTGATATGGGTCCCCGCTTTAAATCTATTAAAAATCCAGCCTGTATAGCCCCGCTTTACATCTAGAGCTTGGGTGGGCGCCATTTCAACAAAAGGTGACTTTCTATGATCGTTCTGTATTTTTTGTTGTAGTTGTTTCCCTTTGCTGTGTCCGCTGGCACCTATACTGATATAGTTTAATTAAGGGGACGGGTGGGGCAGGGGAGCTAGCTGGGGCAGGTTAGACACAAAAAAAGCATTTCCCACTCCTATAAGAGCACAGAACTAGGGTGCAAGGACAACAGACTGGTCTTCCTCTGTCTTCTTCTTGAAACCAAGTGAATTGTCGAAATCAAATTTAAACATTTTTTACAACTCTGGCTATTTTTGTAGGTCTTTGACATGGTTCTCGCATAGAGGCAATACTCACTCTCTCTCGGGCCGGTCAACTTTATCTTTCTTCCCAACTTTTATTTTTTTGACCTAACTATTTTAAACAAAGAGGCAAAGACCACCACAACTATTTTAAGTTTTTACTGATTTTACAACATCTAATAAACTTCAATACGTAAAAAAAGAATTTGCCCCCATAATTTCACCTCTACACCGCTAGTGATGAGCGGCTATAGTGTCAATATTCGAATTCGTGATATTTCACTAATAATGCCTAATTCTACTAATATTTCGATTTCTATCTATATATCGGCAATTCGAATATTCGCAGGCCGGTCTGCCTTGTCTGTTCTTGCGCCCCTCCTCTACCTTCCGCCATCGCAAAAGAAAATCTTTAACTGAAGGTCACATGCTATGTTTTATTTTTTTATTTCCGCATCGAATATTATTTTCGCGATACAGTGCCCATATTGCTAATATTCCAAATTGGAATATTTCTCAGTCGCCGCCTATTCGAGATATTGGCGAATTCCTCTCCGAATTGTTGCCGATATTTCCCAAAAATATTCGGCATGTCGATATTCGACTCAACAACTATTCACCAAATCACAGCGCAGATGATAAGAAAATCCTGATGCATTGGAGAAAGGATCTTCGGGCCATAAACCAAACCGGTAAAACCAACAACCCAACCTCTCTTATCCATCTCACACACCTTGAATACCAATACTCACATGGTCCCAGCGACCCTACCACCCACCCCTCGCTCCGTCTTTTGCTTTTCCTCCTCTCCCCGTCCCCAACAACATAAACCATTCTGACTACCTGTTAATGAGGGTAGGTACATATCTTGTAAGGAAGACAAAGATGGCTGCTAGCCATCGTTCCTTGTGCCCTTTCCCCGTCACTTTTGCGTGATATGCTGTTCCAATACATATGCCTGGATTCACAGCTTTCTTTTCCCGTTCTGCTCCTCTTTTTTCCGGAGACCGGGGAATTGTTCCACCTTCGCGTCTTGACACTCTCACCACCTCTTTTTTCTCTTCCGTTTTCTTTTTTATTCCCCGCTGCTTCCCGGAATGCAGGCATTCCTTCCTCGTTTTCTGTCTAAGGCATACATGACTCAAATTCTAATCTAAAATCTATCAAACAAATAGATGAATCAATCTATTATAATCTATTAAACAATTTACTTGTCATGACGACTTTCTTTTTATTTGAAGCGGTAAGTGATCTATTTGATTGCCCTGTACAATCAAGGCTGTGGTGATAGGATGCTCCCTGACCCACCCCCCCCACCCCGACCGACCGCTTCCCCTACGAACCGCCCCGCACCCCCGCTCTACCGCCGTTGCCTCACCGAGGCACGCGCTCCTCCCCCGCCCTTAACGTCGGTCCCCCCTATGCTCCCCCCCCAAACGAGCCCCGTACAAGGTCCCCCGGCCTGACCCTGGAGTGGGGCACTGGAGCGCCGCGGCACAGCCTCGCGGAGCTCCCACTGGACTCTTGTCCCCTGATCATGTCCCCCCCATGGCGGGTTGGTTGGGTACCTCTTCCTCTTTCGGATGCCTCGGCCGCCGCGCCGGTGCCGACTCGCGACTCCGTGATGGCCTTCCGCTCCCCTTGGTGTGGGACCAGGTTCTCCAATCGCACTGTAATCAATGTGCAAAGGAAGTGGCTGCATATTGATTCCCGTTCGAATTGACCCCACAATCGTCGAAGTGCAGTGTGGGTGACGATCGATGAGTTTCAATTTGTATCTATACCCCTTTTATGCCGAGCTCAAGGGGAATCACCTTATAAGGCTATAAAGAAGAATTATTTTGTCTACTTTGTTTGCAGCCACTAGCTTCTCAGATGTTCTTTTTGTTTGTTTAGGGTCCAATAAAACATTTATCATGGGTTTGATGTCCTTCTTATCTACGCTACACAAACTACACTTCTATCTACACTATCATAATCTACTCTAAAGTTGAATTGTTAAAAAATGTATGGTTGTAATGGGTCTTTAGTCCTTCGGCCGAGCTCCAACCACTGACAATCGTTTTTAGGCATTCCCCACTGTGGTCATATGCCCTCATCCTTTCATTTCACATAATCCCTCACTTTTTTCAGCCTACTATTTACGACGTCTTACACTTCGCTTCGGCGTCCCCACCGACCTACGAGGATGGTGCAGTGTGGAACCAGCAGGGCACACAATGTGCGGATGATGATGATTGGATTCGCACCCATAGGTGTACAGCTGCTTATAATTGAGGAAGCAATTGCAAAGCAGCAATGGGGTTCCAGCACGTTCTATATTTGTTTTTGCCATCATATCATATCTTTGGTATTATATGTGCTCACCAACAACCAATGTACCAATAAATTACAAAAACTTTCCATTATCGTAAATCTTTGCTTACAAACCAGGAAAAACATCCTAGTGGTGTGTTAGGTCACCAACACAAATTCAGTTGGATAAAACTGTCCCCCCTTTAAGGCCATGCCCAGGATTAAAAAGCGAGGAACAAGGAAGAGGAAGGGCAGTCCAGAGCACAAGAGCGAGTCCCTGTATGAGACAGCAAGCAGCAGCCAGCATTCACTCCAGCTTGCTCCACCCAGGGCTCGCGCACTCACCAACCGTTTTTGTTGCTTGTCCCCCGGGACATAAATATTTCTTGTCTATTTCTGCAAAGCCAATGTAGCAACCTCCACGGGCTGAGGGGCCCAAGTCTGGCCGGCATTGTAATCCAAACTTGGCCCAGAGATAAACAAATTTTATTGATTTTAACAGCTTTGGCTGCCATGTGAATGGTACAATTCCCAAGACACAAGGCTTTTTTCCGCCCATTACTAGGCACCTGTAGGAAGTGGGTTTGAGAAACACACACAGATGCTTTAACAATACTTTACTGGAAATTAAGTTAATCATTACAAAACAAAACCATCTGTTTACCTTATTTACCTCCACCCTTTTCGTAGCCAATCCTTCGCATGTTGAATGCGTTTCTCTGTTGGGGGGCGGGGTGCTTGCTCACACCACATGCGGGTACTTCCGTTGCTTCCTTTATTTTATATGTCCTAACATAATGCTTTCCTTTCCTTTCTTCTCAACTTGGGTCATTTCTTACTATTTAAAAAGCTGGGTCGGACTAGACGTGGAGAAATTTGAATCGGAAAACCGGATGTGACGTCAGTGACCTAACACATCCGGTACCTGGAAACGCATAGTTCTTGGTTAAGGGAGCCGTATGTGACGTCCTACTTCACTGACGTCACTTCCTGTCCCGCGCATCGTTTTTTCATTTCAATTTCATTTTCACTATGAGAAAAAATAAAAAAAGTCCTCCTCCCCCTCCCTCTGCTTATATTCCATTTCCTTTTCTCTAGTTAAAGATTCTTCCGTTCCCTTTCCTTCTTTCCTCCTGCTTCACTCTCTCTCTGTTTCTTCTTCTCCCTTCCGAGGAAGAATAGAGATCTTCTTCTCTTCTCCTGCTTTCTTCTTCTCGCCAGGGCTAATGGGGCGGGGTCGAACAACAAAGACCCCGTACAATCAGCGCTGTCTCTCGCTTCTATACTGATTTTGTGTTTTGTTCTCCCCTTTTCTTTCTTCTCTTTTTCTGTTCTTTTCCCAGCTCAGCCAATTCTTTGCCTGGAGACTAGCAGTCTCTGGCAAAGCAACGATCAATCAGCCGTATTTAAATTTTAACCGTCATGGTTGTCCGATATTGTGTTTTCCAACAATCAATCAAAGTTTTTTCAGTTTTCAAACACGTCACGCGGGATTGATGGTCCATCTCACAAACAGCGATGGGCGCAATATGATAGGCCCCTATAACATCAGGTCCTGTATCCTAAAGAGCAATCCTGCAGCAAGTCTGTACCACCTAAAAAAAAGCAATCTGCAAGGTCTGCTTAAAGCCAATAAGAAGCACCTGCAACACACTCTCCACACAGGGAGCGAGGGACCTTCCCCTCTCACTTCTTTTATACATCGTCCAAATTCGATCGTCACTCTCACCCGGCTCTCCCGTCGGGCCCCGGCATACTCCCCCTAGGTCCCTTTCTCCCTCTGTCCCTCCCTCCCTCCCACTTTTCTCTGGAAGAAAGCGGTTCACGAGTTCCTGGTTCTCTCCTTCTTTTATAAACTCTGTCCCAGATCTTCCCTCTAGTTGATCCCTACTTCACAACAGGGGCCCTCTATCACAGCCAGCTTATGTATCCTCCCCACCTCAAGCCCACGAACCCCATCTCCCCATAATCCCTGGCTACACGATTCTCATGCCAGCATTCCATGGTAATCCCTTTAGTCATGAGGGATATTAATCTTGCAAAGCGGTTTCAAGGGCTGAGCACAATCGTATAATAAATATGATTCGCCATCTTCCCTTGCTGTGTATATTTCAACAATTATAAATACTATCCTAATTTTTCTAAGTACCAAATTTCCAAGCACACTCCGTCCCAGCTGTTCATATTCATCATATATCTGATAAGAAGAAAAACCTTTTCCAAATTGTAAACCATATTTCATATATTAAGGTTCTTTTCAAGTTTTAATATTTCCTTCGCCCCATTTTTTAAAAATTTCTGCCCCCAACCGCCCCTCTTTTCGCCCCCCCCTTACATAAATAAACCTTTTCCCAGTCTTCCATATTTTATCCATTTTCTCCTTAAATGTCCAACTTGGGCCAAAGTAGCTGAGGACAACCAGTGTGTGTCGGCATCACATACAGATTATTTCCATCACTTTTCAGTACATCTGATAATTCTCAGTTCTATGGGTATTATAAATCTCTAAATCTCGTATATTCTAGGATGGGACTTAGATCAATATGTCAGCAGCACTTCAACACGCCGCACAGTGGTCCTTTCCCCATTCTTTAACTGATACTTGCTGTATGGTAGTTCCAGTAAATATTTTCTCTAAAGTTCAAGTAACTGTACTACTGTGAGACCGTTCCAAGTATACCCCCCATATTATATTGTGCTATTTACATATTGAGCTGAGTTTGTCCACCAAAAAACAGATGGGATAATCTTAAACCCTTTTTAAAAAAAATGGGGTTGCAACCAGAGAACCAAAGTTTCACCATTTGGATCTGGGTACCGTAGGCTATATTTCAACTACATTTAAGATGTGTTGGCGTTAGTCCACATCTCCCTTAACGAGTGAGTCCCGTCCCTTTTTGCTGTTTTTTGCCTTTCACTTGTATGTGATTTTTATTGCTTGCGGCAGGGGGATTATTTCCCTGTTTGAAATGCAACATTGCATTTTTCACATTGCCTTCAATTCATTCTATAAGGAATGGGGTTTTTTATATCAATATGGTGCTCTGCGTTGACAAAAACCAAAACCCAAATGAATTTCCCCGAAAGCAACAATGAAACATTCACAAATCACTTGACGTGACACAATAAGTTGCGCCAAATGCCCTTTTTTTTTTAATGAGGGTTTTAGGATTCAATCATAATACAAGCCCCGACCATACAATACACTGCCCAACCACTCTTTCCCCCCGCCCAAAAACGAAACCCAACAGGTCCTTATGCTTAACCCTTGGGGGCTCACCCGGCAATCCACCAAGCGCCGCTGTTTGTCTTTTTCCGCTAGCCAAGTCATCGACCGTGCTTTGTGAATAGAGTTCACCCCACTTTTCCACTTTCTGCAACGCGGCTGAAAGGTACGGTAGGGTTTCCCGTCTATTTCCCCGGGTTTTTTCCGCCTCCCTTCCCTCCACTCCCCTGGGGCTTTCTTTTTCCCTCCTTCTCCCACCGCTTTCGAGACCTGTCCTCTGCACTGCCCTCCAACGTCGGCTAAATCTCCTGGATGTCGACCTACCGCCATCGATCCTCGTGCCCATCTCTCCCATAAAGGCGTTGCGTCCTTCCCTTCTTCTGTCCGGCCGATTTCACCATCCTTTTCCTCTTTTTCAAACAGATGTTGTACCAAAGAGGAACAAAGTTTCACCATTTGATCTGGGTTAACTTAGGATAATGTTTGGGCACTACATCACACTACATTGAAGAAGGCTAATGTCCATCTCTCCTTAACGAGTCACCCCTGCAACTATAACAGCTTATACTCTATACTCTCTGGGAATAGGAAAAATTACCAAATCCTGTATGGTCAGTGAAGGTTATATCAGAAACCCTTATGTTCCAGTAGCCATTATATTCTGAAGTTAGAGGAAGGGGTCTACAACATTTGTGTAACCAACAAACCAATTCAAACAGCATCCATTTTTTACTGCCAAACACCAGGTGCACACAGGGTAAAGCGGCAACCCCCTTACAGTCATTTGTTTGAGATCGGCTCAGTCTATAAGGTCGTTAAACTTGTCGTTAAAACTTTAACACGCTGCTCCGGTGAAAGATACAGGGAAGTCGAATGGTATCAAAGCTCCAGTTAATCCACCTATACTACCTACCTTGATTGGTTTCACGTCGGATAGGGGATATCAGAGCAGGATTTTGTTTTAAATGAGCTGGAGGCTGCAACCAATAAATATTTGGTTTTTTCCAACAGATGTGTCAACAAAGGATAGGGGGAGGGAGGGTCGATCTGCAGCTAAAAAAAATCAGTATCAGTCTGTTTGGCTTTGCCTCCGGTATAAAAAAACATCCAAAGCAACCGCCTCTTGTTCAGGGACACACGTAAGACACTAACTTAAACAGTTCTGACCAACCCCTCTCCTACACAGAACTGTTTAATTTTATCACTTTTTTCAACAACATTGCCTTTCCAAGAATTTTCCTTTAATTTAAAATGCCATGACAACTGAAAGGATTCTGAGCCAGAATTGCGCTAACATACTCTGGTTCCAAGGCCCTTTAGGTGGAGTATGACGTTCATCTAAACAGGTCCACGGGGGCCCTCATGGCAGAAACTTTGATGGTGGTCCCTCGAGGTGACCTCCTTACTGTGAATGATATTGATATTGTGTTATCTGAACCAAGGACGGTAGCAGGATATCTAAAAGTTAAGAGCATTATTAAGGATATAAAAGACAGAGTAGGAATTTACAATCTGTAGGATTTTCATTTCCATTATATTTAATTACAAACTTCTCTTGTAATGAATGCCGGTGGGTGATGAATATGGTAATAGACCACACAAACACCTTCGTTCATAAAGAGGCCTCCTAACCCTTTGTGTCATCATTCCA
>CM070034.1:169998301-170015414 GCA_036250615.1 Ptychadena robeensis
TGATACTATTTTAGGGCTTTCGGTGAGGCAAATCCTCTTACATTCCTTATTAGGTTGCTGACATCATAAGGGGTGGAATTTTGCCTTGTAAGTGCCAATGGCCAGAGATGAAAGGAGTTGGTTAATTAGGTTTCTCAAGCATGAATTAATTATTGGCTCATTGTTTGAGGGGTTTAGGGATACTGTGGGGATGTAACCCAGGCACAGATGTAATCTGCTGACAGGTGAGTATTATATCAATGCAATGCATGTGTTTTTTTTTTATCTTGAGTATAGAACCGCTTTAACATTTTTGAAAATGAAGCTGAATTCTAAGCAGACAAATAAACACTAGTAGTGTAGTCATTAACCTCCTGAGCGTTTTTCCCATGGTCTGCTCTACCTCCTCCTTCACATCCCCAGTGCCATCAATGACGGCAAAGAGGCAGAGCCCGCAAAATTACTGCGATCTACACTCAGGGTCAATGCTCAGAAGGTTGTTAACAATGTACTTGGCAGGAGAAGAGTCTTAAGCACCCCGTACACCTTTAGATTCCTCCATACAATTTCCATCAGATCTACCAACAACTATGTAGTATAGTGTCCTCCCTGATAGAATACATAGTGATTGGAAGGTGTAGAAAGGTCCTCACATTACATGGTTTTGGTAGAAGAAAAGTTGATTTTACAGAAATTGCATGGCAATTGTATGTGGTGTATGGGGGGCTTAAAAATGTTTTAAACAGGGTCGCCAGGGATAGGTGAGTATCCCAGAGTGTAGCTCGGGGTAAGTTTGCGGGGGTCAGCAAACTTACACTTGGGGTAAATGCTCAGAAGGTTAGTAACAATGTATTTGGCAGAAGATTCTTAAAATATTTGCTTCCCCAGGATCCCTCAAGAAGCCCACCCAGCAGCACCTTTGCCTAGGCTAACCCATTGGAAATTAGAAATAAAAAGCATTTGTTTCTTAATTTTCCCCACAAATTAGCTTTGAAAAGATAAAAAGTAAAAAAGCTTCAGTAAACACAATAAAATATGCTGCAGCATGACCTTTAAGACTAAAGCTAGGCATACACGGGTTGATACCTGTGCAATCGACCTACAATCGATCACAGCGTAAGGACGTCACCATGCTGCGCTCAATTGTGGATCAATCAAACAAGAATCAATGTGCCCCACTTAAAAGAAAGGCAGCAGGAAGAGCCGGACAGAAGAAGGGGGCCTTGTCTGTGTAGTGTACACAGCCGTGCTTGGCCCTTTCCCCTGCCGGGAGCTGATCAGTGGCTGTACTGGGTGGGGGCCCGGTTCTCCCCGCTGCTTGTCAAATCAACCTGGATTTTAGGACCTGTCCGTTTCAAATTCGACCGACCTTTTTCGAGTGGGGTCGATTGATTCCATACACAGCTCGATTTTATAATAGATTTGAGCACAATCAAGCGCCATGAACGCGCAAGTTGTTCGAATCCATTAAAACATTGAGCCGTGTATGCCTGGCATAAGAAAAGCAATGCCAGCACCAATTGCCTTCTACTGTGTGTCCTGCTGTGACTGTAGAAGCTTGAAGGAGAGTGGATACTAGAGATGGTCGAATTGTTTTTCACAAATTCGACCATTTCGATGATTTCAACTTAATTGCAAAGCCCTTGAACATGGTATCAACACCAAACTTGCTGGAAATGTAGGGAAGGATTTGGGGTATTGTCCAAAAAAGAAAGTTTGTCTCTAACACAAACAGTTTTTGCACAAATGAAGTTCAAAGTCAAGTCAAAATTGCAAAAATCTGAATTTCGACTTTATTTTTGAACTTAATTTATGCAAAATCTACATGTGCTAGAGCAAAACTTTTTATTTGCAAATGTTCCCCCAACCATTCTCTACATCTCAAGAAATTTTGGTGATGATACCATGTTCAGGGGCTTTGCAATCAGCTCACAAAGTTAGCAAGTCGAAAAATTCGACCATCTCTAGTGGATACGCACGTTCACATCACATGATATAGCGTTACAGGGAGGAGCCTTACACTGTTGAAGGCCAAATCAGAAGGGTGGGGGGGGATTGGGAGGCTACAAAACGGAAGGCTCTAAATTTGGGGTGGAACCTTCTGACCTTGAAGTATCGAAATCTGGTCAACTTTCTCCCACTGATGATTGGCAGATATTAATTAAAGAAATAATGAAAAAATAGATATATAATACTAAAATGAATGTCCTAGAAGTTTAGCACCAAAGGACAGAGCACCAGATGTGTCTGAATGTTTGTCTTCCAAAGAAATGCTCTGGAAACGTTAGAATCGGCTGGCCAATACAGACCAGTGAGGGCCTTCATACATAGTGTTGAGCTCGAATATTCGAATGGCGAATACTTTTCGCGAATATCGGCAATTCGAGAATTCGCCAATATCTTGAATATGTCGGCGGATATTCGCAATTCCGAATATTCGCATTGTTGGCATGTATTGTGAAAATAATATTCGCATTGCGAAAATAAACATAGCATGTGACCATTCATTTTAAAGATTTTTGTGTTGCGAATATTATTTTCGCAATGCGAATATGATTTTCGCAAAACATGGTCATACTGCGAATATTCGAATTTCCGAAATATGAAATCGAATATTAGTAGAATTATTCGCGAAATATCACAAATTCGAATATTGCCTATGCCGCTCATCAGTATTCGTACATTGACTTATTGGTTGGAAAATCTGTTTGCTGTAAATAAAGAAAAGTCCAATCAATGTGATATAGAATCAGATATGAAAAGCAGTGAAAAGAAATGATAGGAATTACAAAATGTCAAAGTAGCTGTAACCTTTCATTTAAAATTAACTGCAAACAACATTTTCCAAAAAGGTTGGTCCATATGAGGGGACTTGTTGGTCGGCAATGGCCAACAAATGTAACGTTTTTTAAAGACATGTTAAGAATCAGATTGAAGACGATGAGAATATTAAAGGTGAACTATATACAATATATACAGTAATATATAGTATATATACTGTACACAGTATATACTATATACAAACGTGGACTTCACTCAAGAGGCATGTGTACTCTTACTTGAATTTTCACCACTGTTGGAAGGATTCCTATGACAAAGACCAGTCATTGCTACTTTCTCATTGTGCAGGGTGGCTGGTCTTTTGTCGGACCCCTTTGTAGTTTTATGTCCAGTGCCTGTATGTGGATGGATGTGCATTCTACAGTTATGCTAATGGATTACCCTATGTAGAGCACAGGGATGATAAAGTCATGGATGACGCCAATGAGTTTCCAAGTCATGGATGTCACCTTTTAGGTTTAAAGTCATGGATGTCACCATTGAGGTTCAAAGTCATTGATGCTACCATTGTGGTTTAAAGTCATGGATGTCGCCAATTAAGTTTCCGAGTCATGGATGTCACCATTGAGGTTCAAAGTCATAGATGTCACCATTGAGGTTTAAAGTCATAGAAGTCACCATTGAGTTTCCAAGTCGTGGATGTCACCAATTAGGTTTAAACTAATGGATGTCACCATTGAGGTTGAAAGTCATAGATGTCACCAATTCATTTTCAAAGTCATGGATGTCACCATTGAGGTTCAAAGTCACGGATGTCACCAATTAAGGTTCCAAGTCATGGATGTCGCCATTGAGGTTCAAAGTCATGGATGTCACCATTTAGGTTCAAAGTCATGGATGTCACCATTTAGGTTTAACATTATGGAAATCACCATTGAGGTTCAAAGTCATGGATGTCACCATTGTGGTTCAAAGTCACAGGTGTCACCATTTAGGTTTAACGCCATGATTGTCACAATTGAGGTTCAAAATCATGGATGTCACCATTTAGGTTTAAAGTCATAGATGTAACCACTTTAAGCCCCCCATACACCTTTAGATCACTCCATACAATTGCCATTAGATCTACCAACAACTATGTAGTGCCGGGTCCTCCCTGATAGAATACATAGTGATTGGAAGGTATATATCACTGCTATGTAGTGTCGGGTCCTCCCTGATAGAATACAAAGTGATTGGAAGGTATATATCACTGCTATGTAGTGCTGGGTCCTCCCTGAAAGAATACATAGTGATTGGAAGGTATATAAAGGTCCTCATATTACATGGATTTGGTAGAAGAAACGTTGTACAGAAATTGTATGGAAAGATTGTAAGGTGTATGTAAGTTTCAGAGTCATGGATGTCGCCCTTGAGGTTCAAAGTCATGGATGTCACTGTTTAGGTTTAAAGTCATGGATGTCGCCCTTGAGGTTGAAAATCATGGATATTACCAAAGTATTCTGTATATTCTGTATAAGTATACACACAAAAGTAAATGTATATTCTTTGCGGCTATTGGGTAATATGTTTAAATTCAAAGTACAGCTTTAAAGTAAAATCTTAAGCAGGGTACAGACGGCTCAACGTCATCAAGCTGCTGTCATATGTCGGCGGGCTGGGGAGACAGCTCTGCTCTACCCAGCTCAGCCGAAGCTTTGCCTGGAGATCAGCGGTCTCTAGGCAAAGCATTGGACATCGGCCATATTTATGGTCATGTCTGATATGGCTGTTTTTGAACGGGATGTCGCTCGAAGCGGCCATCGATTTGGCCCATATCTTAGCGTCTGAACCCTGCTTAAGTGTAGGTAGAATGGGGATTGGGCTTAAACCTCAGTCAGATTTTATGGGCCATCTGTGTTCCTCGGTAGAAGTATTTCCTGTTAGGTAAAAAGTAAGAGGAAGTCATTAAAAATGGACAAAAATAGTAAAAAAAAAACTATTATACAGAGGGGCAACCTTTCCCTACGCTAGCTAAGACTGAAAAAAAGTATTGGCCTTAGTCAGGCTTCAGCAACAGAAGTCTTCTCCACGTAGATGAACTTCAGTCCACCAAATAAACAGGAAACAAGACGGCAGCAACTACAACAAAGTTAACACATACTCCTAACTTGTGGAAATGCTGACATGCTTCATAACTGATCGCCGGCAGTGAAAATACGCCGAATTCATCGACATTGGTAGCGCACAGTCCCAGTAAGAACCCAGGAAGCAATTCTATTTTCATCTAAATTATAACTTATTCTACATAAAACATCACCATCAGAATACCTTACATTACAAATTCATTTTTATCAAACATTTTTTTTCATTAATATATAAATGCAATTACATCATCACATTCTTAAATAAAAAAAAATCATATTAAGCTATAATATACATGCACCCCCTGATATTGAAAGATGAGTTTCAAGGTATAGGAAGTATATAAATACTTCAGACCCTAAAGCTGGCCATACACCTTTAGATCCCTCTGTTAGATATCCTTTAGATCTACCAACAACTATGTAGTGCCAGGTCCTCTGCGAGTGAACACAGGTAGACTTGATGGTTTAGAAAGTCCCTCATATTACATGGTTTTGGTAAAACAAAAGGAGATCTAAAGGAAATCTGACAAAGAAATGTAAAAGGTTTATGGGGGCCCCAAAAGGGGCCATAGACGGTACGATTTGCAGCAAAATTGGAAGTAAATCGAACACGCAAACTTTAAATTTGACCATGAATTAGCCCAGAAATTGATCTAACAAATTATGGATATGTCCGTATTTTTTAGATCGATCTCCTTCCAAAGTAAATACCGGCTTCCTTCGGCGCTGTAAAACGGCTCCTGCGCCACCCCCAAATGCGGTCATGAGACTCCAGTATAGACTGCCAGGTCATTTCCCATATGGGAATACAGGGGGTGGCTGCACTAGTGGTGGGGTGGCGCAGATTCACAATGCCTGGCTGAGCATTGTGGATGCAGTGGCGTCCCGCAGATGCACCAGAAACACATACCGCGCCCATTGGTAAACAATATGCGTGGTGTGTGGCGTGGTGTGTGGCGCAAGCAAACCGACTTGTACTCCCTGAAACAGCGCCCAAACAGTGGGTTTAAGATATGGACACGCAGACGCCAACACGTCTATATCGCCACCAGTGGTTTCTTCAGCGGCATAGTGTAGCGCCAGCCAAAGCTGTGAATCTGCTCCCGCGCCACCCCCAAAATGCGGTCATGAGGCTCCAGTGCGTAGACCACAGGGAAAACCGTGTAGTGCAGCCACCCCCTGTATTCCCATATAGGAAATGATGTGCCAGTCTATACTGGAGCCGCATGATTGCGTTTGGGGGTGGTGCAGGAGCGTATTCACAGCACTCGGCTGGCCATTGTGGATTCAGTGGCGTCCTGTGGATGCACCAGAAACACGTACCGTGCCCATTGGTGCCAACAAAAGGGGAGTGGTGTGGGACACAAGTAAACCGCCCTGAAACAGCGTCATAGTATGGTGCCATGGGCGATGAGGTCATGATCTGGTGACATGGGTGATGAGGCCATAGTATGGTGCCATGGGTGGTGAGGTCATAGTATGGTACCATGGGTGATGAGGTCATAGTATGGTGCCATAGATGATGAGATCATGGTCTGGAGCACCCAAACAGTGAGTGGATGCTATTGACACGCAGACGCATCTACAGCAGCATTGTGTAGCCCCAGCAAAAGGGTATGTGGCTGATTCTCGGCATGACGGTGATGCCGAAAAATCGACGGTCATGTCAAGAAACAAGACTATGGCCGCCTTAAGTTATTAAGAAGCTGAAAAGGTGGTGCTTTGCAAAACAACACTCTCGAAATCCATCCTTCATCAGGGATAAATTACAATTACAGTACAAAAAAAAATGTAAATAAAAAGCAAATTTTGCAACTTTTTTTTATGTTTTTTTTACGTATTAAATGGCGGGAAGCAAATTTCGACTCACAAGAATTCTTTAGAAATTGTTCCTTTCCAAATATACATATATTCCGTCGCGGTAATAGACATTTTACCTGGGAGATTATTCACATGTGCAAAATGAAAAGACATTTCAGCTGTATGATGTTCATAGTCGCGGAAGAAAATGCGTGACGGTCATTGCGGGCGAAATCTTCGTTCCTCTTTTAATTCGCCCGTGCTTGCTTAATCCAAGGTAAGCGCCTTTGTATAGATGAGACTCGTAGGCGTTATAATTGTTTGGTAGAACGATCTCCTTAAACTTGCACTCATCCTGAAAGGTTGCCTGGAAGAGATGGAAGAAGGTTTTAGAGTCAGTGGTGGGCAACTGAGTTGATATGAAGGGCCACAAGTGCGGCCCTCGGCATCGCTAAAGGGCCGCACATAACATTTTCAATCTATACTGACTTGTATAAGTATTAGAGATGGTCAAATTTTTTTTCAAAGCCCCAAATTTCGAGTTAATTGCAAAGCCCCTGAACATGGTGTCATCACCAAACTTGCTGGAGATGTAGAGAAGGGTTGGGGGGTATACTACAAAAACAAAGTATGGCTCTAACACAAATAGTTTTTGCATAAATTAAGTTCAAAGTCAAGTCAAAACTTTGAACATTGAAATTTCAACTCTGAATTTCAACTTAATTTATGCAAAAACTATATGTGCTAGAGCAAAACTTTTTTTCTCCAAATGTTCCCACAGCCCTTCTCTACATCTCCAGCAATTTTGGTGATTATACCATGTTCAGGGACTTTGCAATCAGCTCACAAAGTTAGCAAGTCGAAAAATTCAACCATCTCTAATAAGCATTTTATAATGAAGAAATGACAGCAGGCAGAGCTAGAAGACATTGTAGTGACCAGGGTTTACACCAAATTTGTATATATTCCATATAATGTATATACTTCCCTGTTCACTATGCTCTGTATATTATTCTGTGTATAAACCTTTAAAATGTCTCTGCATTCCTCTGTAGCAGGTGCAGGGATGATTAATGGCTCTCAGTTTCCCGCTCTTTTCTCCGGTCTTACATTGTAACTCTGACAATCTGCCTAGAGACAAGTTACTGCCCTCCTCCAGGCAGTGACTGAAAGGGTCGTCCCCTGGACTAGAGATGGTCAATTTTTCGATTTTCTAACTTTGTGAGATGACTGCAAAGCCCCGCTCACCAAAATTGCTGGAGATGTAGAGAAGGGTTGCGGGAACATTTTAAAAAAAAGTTTTGCTCTAGCACATGTAGTTTTTGCATAAATTAAGTTAAAAAATTAAGTCTAAATTCCGATTTTCGAAATTTTGACTTGACATTTGTGCAAAAACTATTTGTGTTAGAGACATACTTTCTTTTTCTCTATATCTCCAGCAAGTTTGGTGTTGATATCATGTTCAGGGGCTTTGCAATTAAGTCGAAATCGTCAAAATGGTCGAATTTAAAAAAATAAAATCCCACCATCTCTACCCTGGACCAGGATCACCTTCCCTCAAGAGTGTGGGAGCGGATGGATGTGGCTCACCTGTAGGTGCTGAGTTAGGCAGAGGCAGGATTCCTCCCTTCTCCACCTCACCTGGCCCACTCCCTGTTTTCCCTGACCGCTAGACTTTACTCCTGACCCCCTCTCATTGGGACGAAAAGCCATCAGTCACCCTGCCGCTGGTAGTGTTCTCTGGAACTGTAGCTCCTGAAGTGTGTGCCCCATTCCCAGCATTGGGTCTGGTGAAAGCCGATACATATTCCCTTAAGTAAAGCTTTGTACATAACCCCCACCAGCTGCCTGACTACTTTATTTGTGAAAATGCCCTCCACCACACTACAACATTATTTTTAATTTTTAAATAACAAAACTTGTTTTAAGTTATACTTTAAGCATCAGGGAACACTGTAGTGTGGTAATGTACATTTTGGGTCATATATATCATTAAAGGTTATGTGCCTCATAGATATCATCAAAGCCTTTGATTATACCTATGGGTCACATAACCTTTGATTCAAAGGTCATGTGCCTCTATACTGAGGTTATGTGCCACAATGTATATCATACAATCACTCCCCATTCATTGGTGGAATGGTGGGCACTTATCTGGCATTCATGTATGCCAATCAGCATGCTCAGCCAGCGCCTAAGCAACTCCCTCACCTCTCCTGCAAAAGGCGCAGGTTGGGCACCTGGGGTTTTAGAGTGTGCATGAGATCACTGGTAGTGATGATCGCGAATATTCGGATTCCGTAGATGGTGTATATATTGCCGAATATTCGCAATTCCGGATATTCGGTATTTTTTATCCATTACACTTCCCTCTCAATGTGAGTGGACGAATGGGAAGGCTGCAACAAGAGCTTAGCAACACCATCAACAGATTTTTAAATGAAAATTGGGGTGATGCGAATATTGCGAAAATCGTCACTTTTAAAATTCGCATACAAATGCGCACCATGTTAAACATATATTGCGCGCGCGAAATTCGCAGTAAACTGCCGATATTCGCAATAACAAAAAAAAACCGAATATTGCCGAATGCGGCATGCCGCGAATACGAATGTTGCCTATGCCGCTCATCACTAATCACTGGAACACAACAGCAATAACAAGTAAAAAAAAGGGGACATACTTAATACTAAAGACACCCCCCCCCCCCCCCCCCCAAAAAAGAAGGAGAAGGGGAAAGTGCTTGCTACATATGAGGTGAATGTGTGACCATACATTCCGAAACATTCTGTGCACCTCTTCTGCGATGAACGTGGCTATGGAGGCAGAGACGGGAAAGCACTCAGGAGGAAGATCTAGCCACTGGTGGGTGTTCCTACTTTTTCCCACCCTACTCTTGGCCGATGGCTAGTAGCTCCAGGCGGAATCATTGTCGGACGGCGTCTAGCCAAGGTTCTGCAGCAGCGGAGGACTCATTTGAACTCCCAACTCTATTCATTGGTAGCTAACACAGTACAACACTCTACTTTTGCTTATATACAGTATAAAGATGGTCAATGATATGCCGAACTTTGACATTAGCATGCAAATCCCTGCCTCTGTCCATGTCACCACTGTCATCATTGACGCCGGCCACGTGGGCTGGGAGACCGCTGCCCCTCTATTAACATGAAGGTCTATGGCGCAGCCCCCACCCGCTCCTTCGATGTCATCAGGGTGGGTATCGCAACCTGGAAATGCAGCTGCTTTCCGTTAATATATTAGGTTCGCCCGATTCCTGCTATTCCATCATTTGTGAACGAACTGGGTTCGCCACAAATGCTAGAGAGGTTAATATTGTGTTTAAATATTTAATATAAACTTGTATATGTATAGTTTTTGTCAGTTAAAATTTAATGGTGAAATGTCCGTGCCATCAGGGAAGGGAAAACCCATTGATGGAATAACCTGGTCATTCAGTATAGTTTAGGTAGTCAGCTGACCTCATTCTTGGAGCACATACTGCTGCTGAACCCAAACCTGACCAACTGCAGCAACCCCAGATTTATCCAATAGGAGGCTCCTACCTATTTGCTTAGTTAAATCCAGGTGGCAACTTTTTTGGGGAGCCAGGCAGTGTCTATGAATATGGGAAGGTTGATTTTCGGAGATCTCAGTTAAAAGCACACTGGATTTTTGACATGAGAAACAGATTTTTGGCCTTATCGTCAAAACTAACGGAGCCACAATGTGAGCGCGATGAATCCTGGCATTGTCATCTTGGACTATGCCCGTGCCATTCCATCATTGATGGATTAACCTGGTCATCCAGTATAGTCAGGTCGTCAGCTGACCTCATTCTTGGAGCACATACTGTTGCTGAACCTAGACCTGACCAACTGCAGCGACCCCAGATTTATCCAAGGTGGAGACTTTTTTTTTGGCCAGGCAGTGTATATTGAGTAACAGTTAACGTTTTTAGTAGTAAGTACGTTTTTACTACCAAAATAAAGCAACTAATGAGATTTCGGCTTCCTAGCATATTTTAGAAGATGATTGACAAAGACAACATATCAGCTTCATTTGAGTCCTTATGTAGGGTGTTTAAACAATTTCAATATATATACTGTACATACATATGTCAATGTAAATGAGGCAGCAATATTGTAGAAATGCAGTCCCTTGGGATATCAGGTACTACATGCAAATAGCACACCACGCCTCGTCATGCATTCCGGCTTTTGTCATGTAACGTATCCCTGAACCATTTTCATTTCTGTGATGGATTACAAATGGCTAACTTGGCAAGTCGACTTTCTTCCACTTTAAATAAGCCTTTTAGTTTCTTTACTAAGTGCACAGAGTGTATGGGAACAAGCTGTACTTAGCACAAGAACATGCATGATCCTGTGGTCACCACTACTGAAAAGATTAGTAAGATGTGTTCTTATTTAGACACCAACATACAAAAGGAACGGCTTTCCAGGCACACTCATTAGAATAACGCGGAATACTGGAATAAAAAAGAAAGGCAACTTAAATTAATAAGCTGCAGCTGCAATACTATGGAACTATTAAAGGTGTTCATACACCTGATGATAGCCGCTCGATAGATGGCCGCTTCGAGCGCTGACGTCATGCTAAACCGCTCATGGCCATTTATCTAGCGGCCATCTAATGCGGCCACCCCTGTCTTCAAGTGAGATCAACCAATCGAACAGTCTATCGATCAGCTAACGGACCTGAACAGGCTATCGAACAACTAACCTAATCCTGCTCAAATGTCATTCTTTTGGATGGGGACAAGGTTCCCCATTCAAAGGATTGACCAGGAATTGGGCACCTGAAGTGGTCGCCTCAATTCACATCTAATCGACGGACGAGAGAGTGCAGCGCGGTGACATCATTGGTTTCGATCCCCATCCAAACTAGATATGTTGAATTTTTTTTTCAGAAATGCAAACATTTTGATAATTTCCAGTTAATTACAAAGCCCCTGAACATGGTATAATTACCAGACTTGCTGGAGATGTAGAGAAGGGTTGGGGTGTATACTACAAAAAAAAAGTATGACTCTAACACAAATAGTTTTTCCACAAATTAAGTTCAAAGTCAAGTCAAAATTTAAAAATCGGAATTTCAACTTTGTTTTTAACTTAATTTATGCAAAAACTACATGTGCTAGAGCAAAACTTTTTTTCTCCAAATGTTCCCACAACCCTTCTCTACATCTCCAGCAATTTTGGTGATTATACCATGTTCAGGGGCTTTGCAATCAGCTCACAAAGTTAGCAAGTCGAAAAATTCGACCATCTCTATTCCAAACTACTGCCGACCGCTCAGTATGTTACCCCCTCCACCAGTATGAACAGGAAAATACCAACTTTTCGGATCCCTGATCAATCCTCATTTTAGTCGACGATTGTGATTGGGCAGCCTTCGATCAAACAGACGATCAATCAATGAACCATCGGCTGTAAAATCTCACACGGATCTATGCGTGTATGGGTGGGCTTTCCCCATTTCATTTCCAACTTAAGTTTTATTGACTTTGAGTATTTTATAAATTAAAAAATTAAGTAATTAACCCCCCTAGCGCTTCTGACAGCTCCGTTGACGAGATGGAGCCGTCCAGCTAAGCTCAGATCCCCGGCAGCAGCACATGCCCACTGTTCTGTGCTGTCCGGGGGATCTGATGCTCTAAGCTGGCTTCTTTACAGATCGGCAGGAACGTGCATGTTGGTTGATTGGATGAAAAATAGAATCAGCCTGTGTATGGCTACCTTTTATCTTCTTTAATACACATGTTAAAGCAGGTAGAAAGGAAACTGCATCCCATTGGCTTGTTTTACCATTTATGGATTACTCCCAACTTTTGCCCTTACTTACATCAAATATATTGATAAGAGGAGTATGCTCAAAGTATACAAAGTATAGTAGTTTGTATTAGATGGGGTTAACAATAAAATTTAAATAAGGTTATCAGAACAGCGGTGCACTGCCATTGGATCAGGCCCATTTCTAGCATGGAGAGTTATTGCACAGGTCCGCCTTGATGCTGATCTCTTGGCCGGCTACCAAGTTGCTGAGTGGGGTGGAAGGGTGTTACTCTTCTTTCGGTCGGCCGAGTTGTTGCGTGCCTCCCGCTATGTGTGCGGGGGCATTGGGACCCTACAGGGGTCGTGGGGGCCCTATGTCCCCGCATAGCGAGATAAACAGCCCTGCATTGGATGACAATATAATCTGGCACAGGAAGCTGTAATCCCACAACACCAAAAAGCGGTGTCACTCCCTTGGCTATAAAGAGTGTCAGGAGCTTCTGACTCACAAGCATAGCTGAACAGATTTGCAAATATTTTGGCCGGTACAAGGCTTGACATATATGAAGTTCAACTGTGTTTTTACAGTAGTTTTTTTGGCCGTAGTTCCAGTTTAAATTTCTGTGAGGATTATACAAGGCCCGGTGTGTCACAGGATATTAAGTGGTCATCTTATAGCTGGCTCCGCTTGGAAAATCTCGGTATACCCAAAACCGGGGACTGACTGTAGATAATCCTCAACACTAATAGCAAAAACAGTCTAAAATAACGTCCTCATATCAGCGCATGAGGTCAGGCTGCTCTTATAGTGCCTGCCGGAATTGCTGTGATGTCAGTCCTCGCAAGGGTGCCACTCTGTGCCAATGCAGGGTGACCTTACCAGCTTACCAAGTACAGTATGCTGAGATTTGGTGCCTTTACAAGACTCTTTGGAAAGTCATTATTTGCGAAGGATAAGAGTATGTTATGACAGTCGGTGCCTGAAAGTCTACATCCAACAATAAATCTCCTCTTTCTGCTTCCAAGTCGCATGGGTCAGATGCCACCTGTTAAGCTCTAACCTTCGGCGAGCTGATATACATTAGAGAGC
Source organism: Ptychadena robeensis (assembly GCA_036250615.1). Lineage (NCBI taxonomy): Eukaryota > Metazoa > Chordata > Amphibia > Anura > Ptychadenidae > Ptychadena > Ptychadena robeensis. Next base: position 170,011,876 of record CM070034.1, read on the forward strand.
CTGTTCTCTTTTATTTCCCCCATAACGTATTTATAGTGCAACTTATATTCGGAAAAAAATACGCGATCCAAAAACGGGATTAGAAAACATGACATTTAATATTTCGCCGAGTAAAGAAAGATTCAGGGATATAATCCCGTAGCTCGGATTCTATTTTGTGCTTGTGGAACTGAAAAATGCGCATATCGTTTGCATAGACTACAGCAGATGTGAACCCTACATGGGTCATATTGGGTTCCCTAAAGCCTTTTGTATTGTATATATTAATGAATATCAATGACATCTCTGAGAATGTAGTCTATCCATTAAATGAAGACCAACAGCATCACAGAGAATATGGTCTATCCATTCAATGAAGACCAATGACATCACTAAGAATGTAGCCTGTCCATTCAATGAAGACCAATGACATCACTAAGAATGTAGTCTGTCCATTCAATGAAGACCAATGACATCACTAAGAATGTAGTCTGTCCATTCAATGAAGATCAATGACATCACTAAGAATGTAGTCTGTCCATTCAATGAAGACCAACAGCATCATCCATTTAATAAGGGCCAGTGATGTCACTGGCCCTCATTGAATGGATGATACTGTTGGTATTCATTAAATGGATAGACTACATTCTGTCCATTCAATGAAGGCCAATTACATCATCAAGAATGTGGTCTATCTATTTAATGAAGACCACTGACATCTCTGAGAATGTGGTCTATCCATTCAATGAAGATCAATGACATCTCTGAGAATGTGGTCTATCCATTCAATGAAGGCTAATGACATCTCTGAGAATGTGGTCTATCTATTTATTGAAGACCACTGACATCTCTGAGAATGTGGTCCATTTATTAAATGAAGACCAATTACATCTCTGAGAATGGGGTCTATCCAATTAATGAAGGCTAAAGACTTCTCTGAGAATGTGGTCTATCCATTCAATAAAGACCAATGACATCACTGAGAACATGGTCTATCCATTCAATGTAGACCAATGATATCTCTAAGAATGTGGTCTATCTATTAAATGAAGATCACTGACATCTCTGAGAATGCAATTTATCCATTCAATGTAGACCAATAACATCACCGAGAATGTGGTCTATCCATTCAATGAAGACCAATTACATCTCTGAGAATGGGGTCTATCCAATTAATGAAGGCTAAAGACTTCTCTGAGAATGTGGTCTATCCATTCAATAAAGACCAATGACATCACCGAGAATGTGGTCTATCCATTCAATAAAGACCAATGACATCTCTATGAATGTGGTCTGTCTTTTCAATGAAGACCAATGACATCTCTGAGAATGTGGTCTATCAGTTCAATAAAGGCCGATGACATCTCTGAGAATGTGGTCTATCCATTCAATGAAGACCAATGACATCACAGAGAATGTGGTCTATCCATTTAATGGCAACCAGCAGCATCACCGAGAATGAAGTCTATCTATTTCATGAAGACTACTGACATCTCTGAGAATGTGGTCTATCCATTTAATAAGGATCAATAACATCATAGAGAATGTGGTCTATCCATTCAATGGAGATCAATGACATCACTGAGAATGTGGTCTATCCATTCAATAAAAGCCAATGACATTGCTGAGAATGTGGTCTATCCATTTCAATGAAGACTTATGACATGTCTAAGAATTGTGTCTATCCCTTTAATTGAGACCAGTGACATTACAAACAATTTAGATATAAATAAACTAATTATATAAATGAAATAGTGGCTTATCCATTCAATAAAGACTATTGTCATCAATTACAACTCTCCCTTTCAGTTCAATACAGATGAGTAACAACATTGTGATAGCAATATGTCTACAAAACGCAGATTAGGGAATTCAGGTTGTACTTTAAACAGTGACTGATGACAACTTTGTGGATCTGTCAAATTGTTAAGAGTCAACAAAATCACTAAAAAAGCAGCCTGTTCAATAGAGATCAGTGACAGAACTTAGAACGCAACTGACTAATTCACTAGACACCTAAGGATGCAACCTATCCAATCTCTAGACACCAGTGACATCACTAAGGATGCAACCTATGCAATCACTAGACACCAGTGACATCACTGAGGATGCAACCTATCCAATCACTAGAGACCAGTGACATCACTGAGGACGCATCCTATCCAATCACTAGAGACCAGTGACATCTCTAAGCATGCAACCTATCCAATCACTAGAGACCAGTGACATCACTAAGCATGCAACCTATCCAATCACTAGAGACCAGTGACATCACTAAGGATTCAGCCTATCCATGTTCTTCGTGAGCCTTTCTTTGTAGTGGGCCACCAAAAAAACAGAAATATTGTATTCTACCAGGAATAAAGGACCTGGCTAGGCTACCTGCACCACTGGTTACCCATGGGCCAACCGAGTGCGAACAAAGACACATGCAGTGCATGGGGACAGTGGACAAGACATTTTCTCCACATGCTTTTGGTATTCAACAGGTTGCTGGTAAAGACAACCCCTACACTTGGGCCTGATCACATCGGCAGCCTAGGAAGTACGTAATTTTTTTTTTGGAGCCCTCGACGTGCTCGCACACACAAAACGTGAAAACTCTGCACCCAGTGCCAAAAAGTGAGGTGACATGCAATGAAACCACACAAAAATGCATGGGCGTCTTGCTGTCCCGCTCCTAAGGGAGCTAAGTACTTATTGCCCAAAATGGCCGTCTGACCCTCGATTGTCCCATTCTATAGCTGACCACGACCGGAGCCAGGTCTCCCAAGTACTATGGACCGGGGTGGGTGCCCCTCCGAAGAGGGTCCTGGACTTGGGAACGACAAACGTGCATATAGAGTGGAAGTGCCCAGTACAGTAAAGCATGGGACCTGGGCTATAAAAATTCCTCCGGTCGGGTCAAATGGCCGCCCACTGGAGGTAGGTGCTATAAAAAGTTGTGCATTGGTGGACAGTGTCAAATATGCCATAAAAGGTGATCCCCCACCCATGAATTTTATGGCACCCCTGGGTCCCAACCAGGAGCACTGACCACCAAAGGCCCATCCTCGACCCCCTGACCAATCATAAGATGCAGCAGAGCTGCTCCTACGAGGAGGCCTGTTGACAGGTTATAACCCCATCCTCAACCCAGGAAAGGGCTGTAATGACCCAAATCAAAGCCTGGGGGAGGACAGGGCGCTCCCTGTCACTTACCAATTACTTTTCATGGCTGACCCCGGGGGTGGAAGTAAGCTCGACCACGCTCAAAAATAAAAGTTAAAAAATTGGGATTCCAGATATATTTAAGTGAATTTTTCCTGTTCATCTCAAATAATATTACAAAAATATTCAGTACTTACCGATGCGTATACTCTTCCTTTGCTGTTCATTGCTATGAAGTGTTCAGTCTTCAAACCATACAAGCTAATAACTCCTCTTTCTACTGTGGAAATTTCTAAGAGACCTAAACAGAGAAAAACAAAACTATTATTACCAGTGCTGCAGATCCTCACATACCTTCCAATCACTATGTTTTCTATCAGGGAGGACCCGGCACTACATAGCAGTAATAT
>CM070034.1:170154559-170176634 GCA_036250615.1 Ptychadena robeensis
ACGGCTTTCTTGTTTTTCAAACAGACTTTGGACGAGCTAGGCTCGTCACGAACACTAGGGTGGTTAAACAATGGCAGCTGGGTGCTGAATAGGTAATACTTTACCTTTGCAACCCCTGCAGAGAATCCCTATTTAATAGCTTAATAATTGACTAACAAATCCATTCCACACCAGAACTACCATAATTTTCAAACCATAAGAGGCTCCTGATCATAAGGCGCACCCAGTTTTTAGAGCAGGAAAAAAGAAAGAAAAATATTTGAAGTGTCTAAATCAATTGGGGAAAAATCCCCTGCAATACCAAATTTCAGCTCAAGATGTCACTAGAGATATAATGTGCCATCCTATTACTGCAGCTTCCTCAAACATTGGGGAATAGGAGGGGCCGTGCGGGTAGCTGTGCAGATATCTCCCCTCTATGGCTCTGTGTGGTAGCGTGAGTGCAGCTTTCACTCACAGACAGAGATAGATGGGAGAGATAGCATGCTCTTTCATTTATCCCTCTGTCCTTCAGAGCTCTGCTAATCTAAACAATACAGTACAGATGGGAGATCCGGCCATAGGCTTATCTCCTATCTGGCAGCTCCTCCACCTACCCAGCTTATCTTGCTGGGAGAGCTAATAGGTTGGTAGGGAGTCAAGGTGTGTGGGTGGTCGCACATTAGACGCAGGCTCTTTTCCGCTCGATTTCTGAGGGGGGGAGATTACGTCTTATAGTCTGAAAAATACGGTAATTACATTCCTGCTGTCAGTTTACCTGGTTAGGATAATGTAGAAGAACTTATATTATTTCTGTCAGATCCAATTGTGTTCCATCAGAGGATCAGATGTTGTCCTGTAATAGCCGCGGTGTGTTTTTTCTCCTTAGGTTTGATCACATTGGCTGAACTGCACCAGCAGGTTCTGAAGGGAAGAGGGAAACTCGCACAGGATGTCAGTCAGTAAGTAACCTACCTTTCCTTTACAGAGCTGTGACCGACCCATACGGCAGAGTCATTGGTTACATTTCTTATTTCAGGGACGATATAATCCGAGCAATCAAAAAACTCAAAGTTCTAGGTAGCGGCTTCGGCATCATACCTGTGGGTGGATCTTACCTGGTGCAGTCGGTTCCTGCAGAACTGAACATGGATCACACCGTGGTCTTGCAGCTGGCAGAGGTTGGTAGATATGAATGATGTCTCTCACCATGTTTCCCCTGAAAATAAGACGGTGTCTTGTATCAAATTTTGCACCCAAAGGTGCCCTACGTCTTATTTTCGGGAGATGTCTTATTTTTCCATGAAGAAGAATACAGCACTGGGGTATCAGGGTGGGGTGGGGGGGGGGGGGGGGGGGGGGGGGGGGGGGGGGGGGGGGTCATTGTGATTGCCCCTCTGATCCCCCCAGAGTTACAGTACTGTATCTTCAGGGCGCCTTATTTTCGGAGGATGCCTTATTTATAGGGAAACAGGGTAGCTAAATGTCTTCCACAGAGACGTGATTGATTTTTACACACCATCGATAAGAACGCGGGGGGTCGCATTTCTGATAGCGGATCCAATGTGGACAAGCCCATTCAACTAAATGAATGTGATCGCCACTCGGGATTAAAATCACGTCCGCTCGCCCACATGGGAACAAGCCCTTATTATGTGCAAAATACTGTAAGCAAGGACAATTTCCTGCTGTACGCTTGTCTCGGGGACAACTGTATATGTTGGAAGAGTTTATTCCTCATTGTTCTGGTGACAAATTAAACATTTTCATATTTCTTCAGTGAAATCAACTTTTGGTTTCTCAATAACTTTATAAGCGCTTGGAATTGGGTCTGCAACACCCACAATATTTATAGCTCTGTGTATTTACCTCCTGTGTGGTATAGTCATCACACACAATGACGCTGGGGAGGTGAGGACCCGGGATGCCTATGCCTGTATTACAATGCACACAGATGGTGAAGCACCCCCTACCTTCCCCAGTGTCATCATCAGTGAGGAGCGCGGAGGACTGCTCAGGCACACTTGGGGCTCTATGAGTGTCTGAGCGGCTGGCTACAGTGTGATGATGTCATCAGGGGATGGGATCTTTGTGTATAGTGGGGATTTAGTCTACATTTTAGAATTATGTACTTATGAAAACGCATGCATTACCCTCCCTAGCAGTTTGCCCGAACCCACCTTGGGGTAAGTTTGTTAACAAAACAAACTGACTGCGAGCTGGATTCGGGCACACTTCTGAATTGCGGCGGACTCGCCGATCGCTTCCAGCACCACCTGATGACCCCGAGAGGCGGGGGAGGTGGCGGCACCATTGATCTCCATGTTAAGGAGGAGGTGGCATCTACTTCCTGCCCCACATCCCTAGTGTCATTAATGTTTAGAGAGGAGGAGGGAGGCCCGGCAATACTGTGCGGTACGGGTGCACCGCCATGGAGGTTAACAAAGCGATAATGATGTGATAAATGATCAGGCTGTTGTATCGTCTGTTTCAGAAAAAGGGCTATGTGACTGTTGGTGAAATACAATCCAGTCTGAATTGGGAGAAGGAGAGAGCCAAGCATGTACTGGTGAGTTCATACTGTATAAGATATTGGGCGGATGGACAATGGTGACATCCCTGTGTTCCTATCACACGTGTAGCATGGCCATTACTGTGAAGTCACCATCACTGGTCCTTCATACATTGATTATTCTCAATATATTCCAGAGAACTCGGCGCCCATCTGTGGAGATCTACAGTGGCTTGCAAAACTTTTCCACATTTTGTCACATCTCAGCCACAAACATGACTCAATGTTATTGGAATTCCACGTGAAAGACCAATACAAAGTTGTACAACACGTGAAAGTGGAAGGAAAATCCATAATATTCCAAACTTTTTTACAAATAAATACCTGCAAATTGGGTGGTGCGTAATTATTCAGCCCCCTGTTGGTCTGATTGCAGTCATTTTCCCACAGACATTGCCTGATAGTGCTAATGACCTAAATAGAGTGCACCTGTGTGTTGTAATCTAATTCGCATTACAATCAGCTGCTCTGTGACGGCCCTCAGAGGGTTTGTCTAAGAGGATTTGGAGCACAACACCCATTAATTCCCCAAAAACCACCAGAACAGCTCAAGGATACAGTTATGAGAAAGTAAAGCAGACTTAGGCTACACAAATATTTCCCCCTAGCCTTGACAATCCCACGTCGCCCTGTAAGCGATCTTCCGAAATTTGAAAGGAAGTCCTGGCGACAACTGTAAACCTACCCAAGACAAGGTCCGTCCAACCGTCCACTCAACAGTCGGGAGCAAGGAGAGCGCTGATCAGAAATGTCCGTAAAAACAAAAATCGTCACCCCAGGCCCAATGGTGACTCTGGACGGCGGCAGATGATCTACCGCTCAGTGGGGGAATCTTTCCGATAGGACACTATTCGGTCGTGCACTGCACCAGAGGTGGCCTTTATGGAGGATTGTCAAGAAGAACCCCCATTGTTTACCAGCAAAAGCAGAAAAAGTCCCGTTTTTGCAGTTTTGCCCCCCCAAAGCCATGTGGGGGACAGAGCCAAAACACGTGGAAGACAGGGTGCTCTGGTCAGATGATACCAAATGTAACTTTTCTTGGCCAAAAATGAAAACGCTCTGTGTGGCAGAAAACTAACCTCTGCACATCACTCCTGACACACACCATCCCACTGGTGAAACATGGTGGTGGCAGCAACATGCTCTGGTGGTGTGCTTTCTCTTCGCAGGGACAGGGAATCTGGTCCAGAGTTGAGTGGGAAGATGGATGGAGCCAATACCTGGAATCTTGAAGAAACCCTCTTGGAGTTGCAAAAGACTTGGAGACTGTGGAGGAGGTTCAACCTTCCAGCAGGACAACGACCAAAACATAAACCAGGGCTACAATGGAATGGTTTTTTAAAACAAACAAATCCCTGTGTTAGAATGCCCAGTCACATCCAGATCTAATCCAATCGAGAATCTGTTGCAAGACTGAAAATCTGCTGTTCACAAATGCCCACTGTCCCTCTCATCTGACTGAATCTGGAGCTGTTTTTCAAATAAGAATGGGCAGGATTTTTCAGTCTGTAGCTTTTGCAAAGCTGTTGGAGACAACCCTCAAAGACTGGCCAGCTGTAATTTCAGCAAAAGGTGCTGTACAAAAGTATTGACTCATGGGGTCTGAATAATTAACGCACAGCCCCCCAACTTTGGCAGTTATTTATTGTAAAAAATTTTTGATCATGTATGACTTTGTCCTCCACTTCTCCTGTCACACCCTTGTATTGAGTCTTTCACTGGAATTCCCAATAACATTGAGTCATGTTTGTGTGACGCATGTGGACAAATTGGAAAGTTTTCAAGGGGCCGAATACTTTTGCAAGCCACGTATTAGTGCTGGGTCCTCCCTGTAGAATACTAGCAGTGATATATACCTTTCCAATCACAGTGTTAATTCTATCAGGAGGACCCTGCAACTACCTAGCAGTGATATATACCTTCCAATTACTATGTTTTCTGGGTTTCCCTCCGCTGGTAAATCTAAGTGATTGGAAGTTATATATCACTGCTATGTGTGCACCGTCCTCCCATAGAAACATAGTGATTGGAAGGATAGAAAGCTCCCCCTCGTATTACATGGTTTGTGAATAGAAGTTGTTGTACATAATTGTAATGTTACAAGCATTTGTAAGGTGTATGGGGGGCTTTATTCAGCTGTTGTTGTGATGAAGTCATCATCTCCCTGTTGTCACCATTTAGGAACACTTGCTGAAGGAAGGCTTGGCGTGGCTGGACTTGCAGGCAGCGGGAGACCCCCAGTATTGGCTACCAGCTCTCTTTACTGAACTTTACTCCAAGGAAATAACCCCGGAGGATTTCGGCGAAGGACCACCATGACACCTACACATGGACATTGAAATCTCCACTACCTCAGACTCCGCTGTCGTACAGTGACATTCTTCTTCTGTGTCGGGTTATCGTATACCAGGGAGCGGAGCAGGTACATCCTATCTGCAGTAGGCCTGTTTACATGTGCAGTAATGACTTACTGATAGAGCCGAGGACTAGTTATTAGTGGAGTTCAATCGCAGCCAAATAGTGGCCTTTCTCCTCCTATGTAATGACTACTGTGCTACGGACTGATCCTGCCACGTGTGACCAATACCTTCTCCAGGACCACACGGGAGCTCACCGAGTCAGCTGATATGCGGAACGTTAGAATAAGTTCCTGTATTACAGTCATTCAACTTAAAACGTGAAACTAATGTATGACATAGACTGAGCGGGATATTTCAGCCTTTATCTGTTATCATTTTGATGATTATGGTTACAGCTTATGAAAACCCCAAATCAATATTACTGAATGTCTATATTACATCAAATCAATAAAACAAGATTTTTATTTGAAAAATGTCAGAACTTTAAAATATAGAATTGTGCACACGTACTCAGTACTTGGTTTGGTCCCCTCAATGTGGTGTGGATGGTATCAGCCGGTGGCACTGCTGAGGTGTTATGGAAGACCAGGATGCTTTAGCTCTTCTGCATAGTTCCTTCTCATGTCTCTTGGCAATGTCCCAGAGATTCTCTATGGGGTTCAGGTCAGACGAGTTTGCTGGCCAATCAAGCACATCATCCCATGGTCATTGAACCAGGTTTTGGTGATGTGGGCCGGTGCCAAGTTCTGCTGGAAAATAAAGCCAGTATCTCTATAAAGCTCTGTGTCTGCGGAAGGAAGCAGGAAGTGCTCCAGAATCTCCTGGTAGATGGCTGCAGTGACTCTGGACTTAATGAAGCACAGTGGACCAACACCAGCAGATGACACGGCTCCCCAAATCACCCCAGACTGTGCAAATGTCGCACTGGACTTCCAGCATCTTGGATTGTGGCCTCTCCATTCTTCCTCCAGATTCTGGTTCCTTGGATTTCAAATCAGATACAGAATTTGCTCTAATCAGGAAAGAGGATTTTGGACAAAGATTATCAATGGAAATCAAATGGATCACCCCATGGAGGTCTGTATTTGGAGTCACACTCAGGAAAGGAACTACAGGCTGATCCAACTCACAATGAGGCTCAGTAGTGTGTGTGGCCTCCACGTGCCTGTATGACTTCCCTCCAACGCCTGGGCATGCTCCTGATGAGGTGGCGGATGGTCTTTCCTTCTCCCACACCATTGAGCAGCAGACCAGTTTGTTTTTTTCTTAAGCCCAGGTAAGTCGCTTATGTTTGTTGATCAGGAGCGGCATGACAAGAGGAATACGACATTTGAAGCCCATGTCCAGGATCGTCTGTGTGCGGTGGCTCTTGATGCACTAACTCCAGCCTCAGTCCACTCATTGTGAAGTCCACGACACTTCTCCTCCAGGCTGCGCTCCTCCAGCTGTGTGCACGCCATCTTCTTCCACATAACATTCTATTAATCTGCTTTGATACCGCACACAGGGAACATCCTGCACAACTGTCAGCTTTTCCATGATCGTGAATCCTCCTGAACCAGACTGAGAGACCATTCACAGGCTCAGGAACCCCCTGCAGGGGTTTTGGATCAATGAGCTGATTGGAGTCTGACACCTTGAGCCAAGAATCTTGAACCTTTTCCCAATATTCTGAATTTCAGAGATTTCCATAAGCTGTAATCCTCAAATTATAAGAAATAAAGGTGAAATATCTCACTTTGCATGTAATCAGTCTATTTCATATATTAGGCCCCCCATACACCTTTAGATCTCTGTCAGATTTCCTTTAGATCTCCTTTTGTTTTACCAAAACCATGTACTATGAGGGACTTTCTAAACCATCAAGTCTACCTGTGTTCAATCGAAGAGGACCCGGCACTACATAGTTGTTGGCAGATCTAAAGGATATCTGACAGAGAGATCTAAAGGTGTATGGGGGGCTTTTGTTTCACTTTTTAAGTTGAATTACTGAAATACCGGAACTTTTGGACGATATTCTCCTAGTTGGCATATCCCCTGTATACAGTGTGCTGTATCTCCCCTGTCAGTCTATCAGTCTGCACAATGTAAAAAAAAATACTTGTATTTCATTGGACTATACTTTCTACAATAAAATATTGTAATATGAAACGTTTTTTTTGGCGACTCAGAACCCAGTATGCTAATCATGATCTCATATAGGCTTCTGGGGTACTTGGTAAATTTCCCCCCAAAGTCTCTCCATGGGGTTCAGTGGAAGGAAGTTCCTCGGCCCCTTTACTTCCCTAGCGCTCATGATGAGCCCAGTTCCTCCGGAGTTTAATAACCCCCCCCCCCCCCCCCCCCCCCCCCCCCCCCCCCCCCTGGCGTTATGGCGCGAAAAGTCTGGCCAGGCAATTGCGGCGGAATACACTGTACTCCGACCCCCTCCCAACAGAATCATCAACAGCAGACCGTACAGTTGTATAATCTGAAAGAATGACTGCGGCTGCCTCAGGTACGGATCGGGGGCTGTCATTACAGTTGCCCCCTTATCGGCCCTTGGACCCATTTGGATTGCACCATTCCCTTTAATATCCGGCTCCTAGGAGTAGGAACGTCACGGTCTTTCTGTGGTCACTGAAACATTCCGGAAGGTGAAAACTTATACCATCTATGAATGGAATTTATTGGTCAAAGTGCCTCAATATTGTGGCCCCTCCCACTGTGTGACAGCCCGCCGCAAAGGCACTTGGGACATATGTGTCAAGTACCCGATTTTGAGGTTTTTTTTTATGGCAGCGTGATGTAGTTGAAGCTTCACCTAGTGGCCATTTTGTAAAATTACAGCTCCATCATCAAAATGAACTATTCCAGTACTAAACATGCTGGCGCCCGGAGTAAGGAAAGTAAGTATGTTTTTTTTAAATTTTTTATTCTGTAGTAGTTTTCCCAGATGTAAACTGCTGAAAGGTGAGTATTATGCCAATGTAAAGTATGTGTGTTTTTATTTTATTTATTTTGCATAGAACCACTTTAAAAGCTGTAAAAATCATGACAATATTCGCGTTTCCATATCCGTACAAAAACGTGAATTTCACTTGGGTTACCTTCCCTTCTGCAGAGGGATACGTGTGGATTTATGTCTAGTGAGAATGTAGAAGACAATTGGCATACCACCATCCCCTCTTGTGTCACCTCCTGATTGGTCCTTTTCAGCCTTCTGTAGCTTCATGGCGCTGTCACCCTTTACCTTTCATACAATGTAAAACCTAGAACCCTGCATTGTGAGTGAAGGTGCTGAAGCTGAACCCTATATGCAAAGGATGACAGTAAGTAAAACCGCATACGCGTTGTGGATCCATCTGCGTCACGTAAGGCCCATTTGGCAAATCGTGCCTGAGTTGTTTTCCTATGGAAAGTATAGAGCTCGGCTATGCCGACATGGTGCATACAGCGTCCTAAACTCTCTGAAACCGCGCCGGAATAGTGAGCAAACTGCGCAGGCGCTATGGACACGTCACGACAACATGTCCATAACCCCACCTGCGGTTTCTGGGGCTACGTCACATGTGGACCCAGCCTTAGGCCTCGTCTCCACTGCGCCACAATACCTTCCCCCTCCATTATGTACAATGTTATTCTCTCCACAGATGCGTCATTGCTCTGCGTCAATTAGATCCTGGAGAACTGAAGCCACTTCCACCCCTCATCACCGCTCCCCCACTTCCTATAGAAACTATGCTGTCTCCTCTATTGGAGAGCTTCGGGGAGAGAGAATTCAGCTGCTGTGATGAGATGAGTCTTATCGCTGCTGATCACCCAAGTCTCGCTCAGCATCTTAGATCCTGGAGAACTGAAGCCACTTCCGCCCCTCATCACCGCTCCCCCTCCACTCCACTTCCTATAGAGACTATGCTCTGTCTCCTCTCTGTTGGAGAGCTGCGGGGAGAGAATTCAGCTGCTGTGATGAGATGAGTGTTATCGCTGCTGATCACCCAAGTCTCACTCAGCATCACCCAAATCTCGCTCAGCATCTTAGATCCTGGAGAACTGAAGCCCCTTCTGCCCCTCATCACAACTCCCACTCCACTTCCTATAGAGATTATGCTCTCTCTCTCTCTCGGAGAGCCCTGGGGAGGGAGAATTCAGCTGCCGTGATGAGATGCGTCTCATCGCTGCTGATCACCCAAGTCTCACGAGACTGGGCAGGCAAGACTTACTACAGCCACAAGGGGAACATGGGACAGATGTCCCAAATCCTATTGCAGCTGTATGATGTCTCGCGGAGGCGCTACCTTAGACAGTGGGAGGGGCGCACTTGGAAAGAACGCCCCTCCCGCTGTCAGAAAAGGTTTAATCATTTTCATTAGCGAATCTTCGCAGTATCAGCTGCAGCGGAGTGACCTACAAGGTGGTAGGTCCACTTTAATAATACTTACCACCTGTTATCAATGACTCAATACATTGCCATTTTGTTCATATGACACAGAGGTGATCGCACAGTAACACCAACAACAATTCATTATTATAATTATTCCTTCATTAAATCCAATCAGCCCTGACTAGTCCCTCCCCTCCCCCACCCTCAATTGCATTGATCTGTTAATATTTTTTCTTTCACTTAAATGTTTTCAGCAATATCGTTTCTCCTTCATCTGCAAATAACGTCGCCAGAAACAAATCACATGACCACAGTGGACAGACTACGGAATAAAATGTAGACTTTTATTTACAACAACACGAACTATTAAAACCAACACTGGTCAGAAATAGAAAAGAAAATGCGTCTCGTCTATCCATTGCATAGAAAAGAAAATGTTCGCAAAGCAATATCGTCAAATGAGAGCCTACTCGGTGCACCCCCCCCCCTCCCCCACATATGTATGAACCACTGGGTTCCTCTCATGACACCCCCAGACAGGGGGGGGGGGGTTAATAAACCCTCAGCAAAGAAAACAAGAGAATAGGAAATGCCATATAACTCCACCGATGACACCGTCCTTACCTACCTGTTTGTTTTTCCTTTTTTTTTTTGCAATGAAAATGTTCAGGGATCCTACTTCCTGTTTTTCGTTTTCAATATAATTCTAATTCATTATATCTAATAATTTAATATATAATTCTGATTCCCAGAACGCACTCGCTCGCTCCCTCCCTCACCAGCGTTAGAGGGTTCTCTGCACACATGGAGGAAAGTGTTACAGTCTAGTTGGCGTGTGGGCGGGCGCTCGCTCCCTCTCCAGCGTTAGAAGGTTCTCTGCACACATGGAGGAAAGTGTTACGGTCTAGTTGGCGTGTGGGCGCTCGCTCCCTCTCCAGCGTTAGACGGTTCTCTGCACACATGGAGGAAAGTGTTACGGTCTAGTTGGCATGTGGGCGGATATAAACACAGAATGTTGCTAGGCAACAGTCGGGAGAGCTGTATGCAGGGTAGTACTGAAGGGCAACCCTCCAACCAGCCGTATTGAGCAGCAAACACAGATGTCTGAGAACGAAGAACAGGAAGTGGGGTCCCTGCAGAGAACCAGGCAGATATATTGCGTTTTCCTTGCCGAGGGCCAAACGTACATTGCAAGGTAAGTCTCCACTCCTGCAGGAAGTGCACATATCATACAGAACATTCCGGGCACTACAGGGTTCCGAATCACACCGCTTCCCGCTTACAGATCACTTAACATATTTGCCAGGATTGCCGATACCAGCTGCTGCAGAGGGGATCAGTATGGAATACCAGTACAAGAACCAGTCTAATCACACCGCTTCCCACTTACAGATCATTTAACAAAGTCAGCTGCCGCTTCTTGTTATTTGCCAGGATTGCCGATACCAGCTGCTGCAGAGGGGATCAGTATGGAAAACCAGTGCAAGCACCAGTCTACTTACCGGAATCACACCGCTTCCCGCTTACAGATCACTAAACATAGTCAGCTGACGTCTATTGTTGTTTGCCAGGAGGGAACGCAATTTTTTTTTTTATAATGGGGAGATTTAAAAATAAAAAATTGCGGGTGAAGATCACCTGGTCAAGATCGTGAGTCGCCCGCCCACGATTAAATTCACGAGCTAGAGGCGATTGATTGCCTATGTGGGAACATAGCCTAAAGCCCCCCATACACGTATAGATTGTGACCCGATGTTTTGGCCGATCGGCCCGGGCACCCTGTCCGTCGGGCCGGCTGTGCCAGCACGGAGCGAGAGAAGCACCTCCCCCCTTTCCTCACAGGGAGAGAAGCACCTCCCTCCCTCGTAGAGAAGCACCTCCCTCCCTTGGAGAGAAGCACCTCCCCTCCCCCTTCCTCACAGGGAGAGAAGCACCTCCCCCTTCCCCCCTCTGAGGGAGAGAAGCACCTCCCCTTCCTCACAGGGAGAGAAGTACCTCCCTCCCTTTAGAGAAAAGCACCTCCCCTTCCCTCCCTCACAGGGAGAAAAGCACCTACCCCTCCCTCACAGGGAGAAAAGCACCTACCCCTCCCTCACAGGGAGAAAAGCACCTACCCCTCCCTCACAGGGAGAAAAGCACCTGCCCCTTCCCCCCTCACAGGGAGAGAAGCACATCCCCCTTCCCCCCTCCCTTACAGGGAGAGAAGCAGGAGGCAGCCTGTGCAGACAGCCGATTCCTCATCCCCGAAGGATGAGAGAACCCTCGGAGCGGAGGAGACATACCCGCACTTTGGACGGGGACACACGATCTTGACCAGCCGCTTGCAGTATTGCCGCTGTACTCTGCCCCGATTCCCCACCCTTCTATCTACACATGATCGGTGTCTCCATGTGGGCAGGTAAAAGCACAGCTGCCTATATTAACATGGAGGTCTATGGCGCCGCCCCTTCTGCATCAAAGCGACCGACATGCCTGCAGCTCGCACAGCACAGGAGCGCTGCTATGAGATAACTGCACGTACTGGGTTCGGGCATAACGCCCAGGGGTTAAACACTTATGTCCTTACTTCTATCTGTCCCTGGATGCGGAGCGTGTTAAGTGATCTGTGAGGGCGCCGCTGCATCAGAGCTTTCCACTCGCACGAGGAACATGAAAACCATTAGACCGAGTGACCGATATATATTTCTACACACAGAAAAGCCTTTCAATAAAATCGGTTACAAATAAAAGTGAAATCTGGAAGTACCGTGTTTTCCCCGAAAATAAGACACTGTCTTATATTAATATTAGGAGCAAAGAAGTGCACATGGGCTTATTTTCGGGTAGGTCATTTTTACTAAGTAATTAAACTTCCCTAGCGTTAGCTAGGCTTACATTAGAACCACAGAGGAAATGCAGCTAGGTCTTAATTTAGGGGTACCGCTTATTTTTAGGAGAGGGCTTATATCAGAACGAAAGGAGGAAAATGCAGCTAGGTCTTAACCTCTAAATTCTTTTTTTCGGGGAGGGGTTATGTTAGAACCACAGGGGAAATGCAGCTAGGTCTTATTTTTGGGGAGGATTTATATTAGAACCACAGATAAATGCAGCTAGGTCTTAATTTAGGGGTACCTCTTATTTTTAGGGGAGGGCTTATATTAGAACGAAAGGAGGAAAATGCAGCTAGGTAATCTTTTTGGGGTAGGTCTTATAGGAGAACCACAGGGGAACTGCAGCTAGGTCTTATTTTCAGGGAGGATTTATATTAGAACCAAAGGGGAAATGCAGCTAGGTTTTAATTTAGGGGTAGGTCTTATTTTCGAGGGAAACACGTTCGCTGTAATTACAATACATTTGGGGTTTACTGAGACTTTAAAGCACAAATGATAATATGAAATGTTACTCAAAGTTGCTCAGCTCTAACCCATTGGAAATGGACCTTTTCATTGCCCTCATCGCCCGTAGATGTATACGCGCCCCCGGCTGGCGCCTGCACAGATCTTGCCCACTGACTGAGAAGAGCGTCCCTCTTTCCGTAGGATACAATACCAGTAAGATAGGAGATACAACCAGAGCGTACAATACATGAAGACTAACTTCCTCCCAGTACCAAAAATCTGTACTACCGGGGAACAGGACGATGCCCGGGGGGGGCAAAGTGCGCAAAATGTAAAGCGGGGGATGGGTCGCGTCTAGAGCATAAGATGGCGATCGGCAGATCCCGTGGCTCAGGACTCTTTGGCTTGTAAGGGCCAGATAACGAAGAAAAGGGTCGACTCCTAGAAAGTGCTGCCTTCGCGTTTGATCCCGCCATCGGTCCGAGCCCCAGCTTCTTGTCTATAGGATGGTCACGGAGCGATGAACTGACTCCGCCTCCAAAACAGCAGCCAGACGCAAAACGCCCTGTGTACAAAACAAAGTCTTTTATTCCTTAAGGACTTGGCTACGGTCAGCGGCTGAGGTTATAGGACTCTACAGGTTACATTCCCTCGGCTTAGGGGTGGGAGCACCCCTGGGTGTCCATTTCTGTTTCAGAAGAGCTGGATTCTGAGTCTATGTCCACGGCCTCGCGCCGGTGCTTCTCCCTTACCCTCTGCTGGATGAGCTGTAAGCGGCTGAGCAGGGATTGGTAGTCGAAGTGCCCTCGCTTCTCACCGAATGGATCCTGAAACCAGAACAAAACTCAGGTCAGCCAATCACATCTCAGGGAAATTCTGGAGGCTTTTATTCTAGTGGCCTGGTCATGGTCATCCCCTGGAGTCAATACCTGAACCCAGAAACCAAAATTCTGTTCAATGTTTACTTCTAAACTGTCCCATGGCCCCAAACCCTAAAAAAATATACTTACCTACCCTGCTGTCATCTCTGGAAGTCGCCATATTGACTTCTGTATAGTTTCCATTCTTCTATTGGTTAAGGCTGCAGTAACACAAATGGCCAACAGGGGCCGCCAGATCCAATGTCCTTCTTTCAATATACTTACCTACCCTGCTGTCGTCTGCGGAAGTCGCCATACTAACTTCTGTGTAGCTTCCAGTCTATCAGGTAAAGGCTGCAGAAACACCACATACAATGTATTTCAAGAAAAATGCTCCAGAACAGCTGCGATATAAAAATGTGCCATCTGACACATCATTCTGGACGCGGCGTGCTTCTTAAAGTGCAATGCAACTCAAAACAAACAAAAAAATGTAATTAATTGCCAGTCTTTCAGGTAAGGGCTGCAGTAACACAAACGGCCGCCAGGTACAATGTCTTTCTTTCTTACTTACCCCCCCCTCCTATTGTATACCTTGTTCCCCAACCTATTAGATTGTAAGCCCGACCGGGCAGGGTCCTCTACTCCTCCGGTCATAACCTGTACTTGTGTGTTATACTGTGTTGTATCTCCACTCTAATGTATTGTACAGCGCTGCGTAATATGCTGGCGCTATATAAATGTTAATAATAATAATAAATACTTTCAATATACTTACCTACCCTGCTGTCGTCTGTGGTAGTCGCAATATTGACTTCTGTATAGCTTTCATTCTTCCATTGGTTAAGGCTGCAGTAACACAAACAGCCACCGGGGGCCGCCAGATACAATGTCTTTCAAGTAAAATACTCTGGAACAGCTGTGGTTTAAAAAATGAGTCATCTGACACATCTTTCTCACTGCGGCGTGCTTCGGTGGGGGCAGGAGAGAAGCAATGGGGGAAATACACAGATACTTACTTTTATACTATTTTTTACTTTTTTATATTGCCCCATTATAATAGACATAAGGAGCTGCAGTTTAAGAATGTCTCATCTGACACATCGTTATCGCCGCCGTGGGCTGAAGAGGGGGCCACAGAGAGGAGGAGTGACGGGGGAAATACACATATCTCCTTACCCCTAAAAATAGGGGTTGGCCAGTGAGGTAGGTTCGGGTGCACTTTACATATTATTGTTTTTAAATCGTGTTTAGTCATTTTGAAGATGTTTTGTAGTAATTACTTCCCAGCCCCTGTGCTATTCTGCATAACAAGCCCCGTGTCAATACCTGCATGCTCTGTCCTTGTAGATGAAATCTGTCTTTGCACACCGCTTCATAGAAATCATAATATTCCAAAAAGGATTTCTCCATCACGCTCCTGCAACAAACACAGAGACAGTAACAAGATGAGGAAATAAAATGGCCAAGGGGGTGATCACAGGTCTGTTATGTTCTCTTATTGATCATTCGTTGTGCTTTCTTATCTGGTCAGAAATGCCTCATGGCGAGCTCAAATGGTCATTCGCTTGTTAAACGACATTCAATAGGAAAGCTCTGGCAGCACAGATCGCTTTTCAGGCGTTGTTGGACCACTCCTTACACCAGGGGTGGGCAAACTTTTTGACTCATGGGCCACATTGGCTTCTTCAATTTGATAAAGGGGCCGGACCCAGAGCCAGTAATGGCCGACCTGCCATAGGTGTGCCAATTCCATGCATCACATATGATGGCGTGATGGGTAATAGGCGACGTGTGACAGGGACGTTGTTATCTTTTAATTCCTGAACTTGCTTATTCATTGCAATGATAAGAGGTACCATATTTTTCGGACCATAAGACACACTTTTTACCCCAAAAATTGGGGGCAAAAAAGTGCCTGCGTCTTATGGTCCGAATGCACGCCCCCTGCGGCCACTGGTGGTCGCACCTTGGCTTCCCGCCAGCTCTCCCGGCACAGAGATTAGCCGGGGAGCTGTCAGATGTGAGATGCCAGCTCTATCATCTGAACTGTGTAATTGCCTATGCCAGCCCTGAACTGGCATAGGCAATGAAGAGAGAAGTATGGATGAACTTGCATCTATACCTATCTCTTCTGTACGTGGGAACAGCAATAACTCTGCTGCCACCACGGACACAGAATCAGTAACATCAGGAGAGGAGAGCAGAAGACAGCCCAGCCCCCCCCCCCCCTTCCTCCTGCCGATCAGTGTGAAGTATGAAGTTCTGTCGAGAGTGTACTGCTGCTAGTGACCCCTGCTGGCTGAACTGAATTTTGCATCCATTAAATTCATTGCATTAACCCAATTGATGTGAAAACTTATTAAACCTTTTTGTTCTGGTTTTCCTGCCCTAAAAACTGGGTGCGTTTCCGATCATTCCTCGAACGATTTAATGTTTCATTTCAATCACTTGTGATCAATTGTACCAGGCAGCCGATTCCCATTTGAACAACTTCAATTGTGGTCGATAGAATAGAAATATCCACCCATGTATGGCTACCTTTACTTCCCTACAGTGATTGGAAGGTATATATCACTGCTATGTAGTGCTGGGTCCTCACTGATAGAATACATAGTGATTGGAAGGTATATATCACTGCTATGTAGTGCCGGGTCCTCCCTGATAGAATACATAGTGATTGGAAGGTATATGTCACTGCTATGTAGTGCCGGGTCCTCCCTGATAGAATACATAGTGATTGGAAGGTATATATCACGGCTATGTAGTGCCGTTTCCTCCCTGATAGAATACATAGTGATTGGAAGGTATATATCACTGCTATGTAGTGCCGGGTCCTCCCTGATAGAATACATTGTACCAGGTCAATTGTACCAGGCAGCTGATTCCCGTTTGAACAACTTCAATTGTGGTCAAAAGAATGGAAACATCCACCCATGTATGGCTACACTTACTTCCCCACAGGACTGCTTTCCATGAAAGTCACCGCTACGAATACAGGGAAAGGATTATAACATTCGGCTCACCGTAAGGCCTCTGGACACTGGCACTTGCCCTCCAGCATGTCACACACTGCCACTCTGATGGTCTCATGACGAATGCACTCATTGTAGTTCTTGCTGTCTCCCGAGTGTCTCTCCTGAGGAGGAGCGCAAGGTAAGTATCACACACCATCACTAAGATACAGATACAGAGATTACACTCTCAGGGACGCAGTGAGCACCTACCTGTTCGAAGCCAGGCTCGTTGTGATAAGGATTTTCTGTCATCAGGGACTGGATAGAGATGAGGACTGAAGACAGACTCTGAGCTGGACTCCATGCTGGACCTGTCCATGTCCTGGTGTCGGAAGAAAACAAAACGGATGAAGATGAGTGAACTGCGACTAAACCTGCCAATACCAAAGTTCTCAACGTACCATTAACATCATTATATTTGTGTTTTAAAAAAAATTGGGTGTACCACTCCTACAGTATGACCATGCTTTTAAAAATAAAACACTTAAAGCGAACCTACCACCAGAAGTTCATTTTTGTATGAATGGTGCTTGAGGTGGCGATATAAAGGGAGGAGACTCAAAAAAGAAGAACTTACCTGTAACTTAAGAAGGTCCCTTGCAGCCCCTCCTCTCCCCCTGGCTCTGATCAAGCACCACAGCACCCCCTGAAGAGCCTGTCATCTTTGAACGCAGTGACAGCCAGGTAAGTCACTAATCTTGACTCTGTATTAGAATGTATACATACACATTTTCCCATAGAAAACCATTATAAATGCCCCCAGTGGCCACTCGTGATACTGCGGCCTAAGTTAACCCTCAAATAAAGATGGAATCTCTCATATGAGTCCAGGGAGCAGCAGGTAAGTATATTATTTTTGGATTGTGAAGCACTACACTGCCACCATACCAGCTCAGAGGTAAGTCAAACTTCAATGTTATATATATATTAAAATTTTGAGTATACATCCGCTTTAACATTTAAATTGTGATTGGAATAAACCAGTTCAACGTCATACCAAAGATTTTACCTTTACAAGTAGCAGCCTGGAAATGTATTCTTTCTATGGGAAGAAATATCTAGTGAAGCACATGGTGACCATTGCCCTCATCAACCCCCCGATACTCCTCACACCGTGCAATGATGTCATCATCACGGCAGCACTGCCCGCAGGGAGTGAACCTACCTGCCAGCCTTCTGCAGTCTCACCTTTTTCCCCTCACTAGTGAGAATGTCTATATCTGGAAATGAGCTTAGAAACTACAGGAAATGACCAGAACGTACTCACCCAAGGATACTAAGGCAGACTTTGCCATTTCTGTAGAAGTTTGGGTTAAATCTCACAGTGTTGTTGCCGGTGGTCATCAGCTTCACCCGCGGAGGATGAATGGGATAATCTGGGGGACATCGGAACAAGAATAAGAAGAAACCTCCCTCGTAAGGTGTATCAAATGGACCCGTTATCAATGCGTGGATCTGCAAAACAAAAAGGATGCTACGTGATAATGTTCATACAACTGGTGACAGAGGGGGAAAAACATCTCATTGTGTTACTACAGGAAGGTGACAGTCCCTGTACCAAAAGCGGGAAAAGAATTCACACCTCCCTGCCAACAGCCACCATAGATCGGGAGAAGAGGAAGAAATCACAGACAGACAGCCGGTGTGGTATCAAATCCGGACCCCCCCCCCATACTAAATATATGGCATAGAATAAGTCATATCAGTCTAGCAGAGGCAGCTCTCAACGATACGACACATTGAGTACTGCAGGAGCCTAGTGACCTGATCGATAACTTATACAGCACCATGACCAAGGCAAACCAGTCTACCTACTGACAGAGTCGGTATCATTTCCCCCGTGACCACTCCTCTCAGCCTGCTGGTGCCTAGACTGTAGCCGAGAGTGCAGTATGGTGTGCGGACTGAGATAGGGTTTACATTTACATTGCGGCTTTCCCAAGTCCAGTCCGGGCTGACCGCTTTTGGCAAGTTTATTCACCCCAATAAGTAGGCCGATAACCCTTTAATGCTGAAAACATCTACTGTAATTTCCGGCGTATAAGACGACCTTTGAGCACAAAAAGGGTGTGCTAGGGTGCACTCCTGTCCGACCATCTAGGGGAGCCCTGAGGTCTGCTCCCCCATCCATGCTCCCCGCTGCGCACTGGGTGACAGGAGCCGACAGAGGCAGAGCTTCAGAATCCCCCTCGCCCCCTCCTTCTCCTTCCCGATGTCTGTGATAGTAGCTGGTTGCATTGTGGCTGACATTGGTATTGCAGGGATACATTAAACACATTGAACACATTAAATAGCTGTACAAAAACTTCTCTTCATACACAACTGTATTACACTTTATTCCATTTTTAGATTTCTGGGGATTGAAAGTCAGAGTAGACATAACGTTTTTTATTTGATGTGCGTTTGAAGAGATGTAGTCTTATACGGCGAGAATATTCAAAGCTCTATATTTTAACTGGAAAAGTTGGGGGTCGTCTTATACGCCGGAAAATAGGGTATATGATTTATGTGTGTATTATACGTTAGTGGATGTAGTATAGAGTAGATCACATTTCAGATACACACTGCCATCACTAACGAGAAAAACATATTTGCAACCACACGTGTAACACCTCCAGGTGTGTTAATCATTTGCTGGCTGCTCTCCTAACTTTCATATTTAATATACAGGTGATTTGCGAAAAATTTGAATATTGTCCAAAAGTTCCTGTGTTTAAAAGGTGAAACTAATATGAAACAGAATGATCACAGGCAAAGCGAGATATTTTCTTGTTGGCTTACAGCCTTATGAAAACCCCCAAATTTCCCAATGTGAATATTGGGAAAACTATGAATATTCTCAGCTCAAAGTGTCAGACTCTAATCAGCTAAGTGATCCAAAACCCCTGCAAAGGGTTCAAAGCAGCAGGGATGACCGCAGCCTGGAGAGGATCGTCAGGAAAAGGACATTCAGAAGTGTTGTGGACTTTCACAAGGAGTGGTCTGAGGCTGGAGTTAGAGCATCAAGACACAGGATCCTGGACATGGGCTTCAAATGTCGTATTATCATATCATAAGCCGCTTCTGAATAGTAAACTACATCAGAAGCGTCTAAAGTAATAAATAACTGATCTGCCGCTCAGTGATCCAAAATCCTTTTCTGAGGAGAGCAAATTTTGTATCTGACTTGGAAACCGAGGAGCCGGAGTCTGGAGGAAGAATGGAGAGGACACTATCCAAGTCCAGTGTGACGTTTCCACAGTCTGGGGTGATTTGGGGAGCTGTGTCATCTGCTGGTGTTGGTTTTGAGCACTTCATGCTTCCTTCCGCAGACACTGAGCTTTATAGAGATGCTGATTTATTTTTCCAGCAGAACTTGGCTCCGGCCCACACCACCAAAAGTACCAAAAGCTGGTTCAATGACCATGGGATGACTGCTTGATTGGCCAGCAAACTCACCTGACCTGAACCCCATACAGAATCTGTGTGGCATTACCAAGAGAAAGATGCGAGACATGAGAGGGAGCAATGCAGATGAGCTGAAGCATCCTGGTCTTCCATAACACCTCAGCAGTGACACAGGCTCTACATCCACATTGCCACATTGAGGGGACCAAACCAAGTACGAAGTACATATGCAGGATTCTACATTGCTTTACATATAAAAGGAACACTTAAACAACACAATGTAACCAACACAATCACACTTCTGTGAAATCAAACTGTCCACTTAGGCAGCAACACTTACTGACCATCAATGATGCTGTACAAATGGAATAGACAACAGGTGGAAATGATAGACATCCCCAATAAAGGAGCGGTTTTGCAGGTGGTGACCACAGACAACTTCTCAGTCCCTATGCTTTTTGGCTGATGTTTTGGTCACTTTTGATGCGGCGGTGCTTTCACTCTAGTGGCGGCATGAGATGGCGTCTACAACCCACACAAGTGTCTCAGGTAGTGCAGCTCATCCAGGATGGCACATCAATGCGAGCTGTGGCAAGAAGGTTTGCTGTGTCAGCATAGTGTCCAGAGCATGGAGGCGCTACCAGGAGACAGGCCAGTACATCAGGAGAGGTGGAGGAGGACAACAACCCAGCATCAGAACCACTACCTCTGCCTTTGTGCAGGTGGAGCACTGCCAGAGCCCTGCAAAATGACATCCAGCAGGCCACAAATGTGCATGTGTCTGCAGAAACTCCATGAGGGTTGTATGAGGGCCCGACGTCCATAGGTGGGGGTTGTGCTAACTGCCTAAAGCCCCCCATACAATTACCATGCAATTTCTGTACAACCAACTTTTCTTCTACCAAAACCATGTAATAGGAGGACCTTTCTACACCTTCCAATCACTATGTATTCCATCAGGGAGGACCCAGCACTACAAAGCAGTGATATATACCTTCCAATCACTATGTATTCTATCAGGGAGGACCCGGCACTACATAGCAGTGATATATACCTTCCAATCACTATGTATTCTATCAGGAAGGACCTGGCACTACATAGCAGTGATATATACCTTCCAATCACTATGTATTCTATCAGGGAGGTCACTATACTGCATAGTTGTTGGTAGGTCTGATGGAAATTGTATGGAGGAATCTAAAGGTGTATGGGGGGCTTAACACATTGCAAGAAGAAGACATTGATGCTATGGACTGGCCGCCTGTTCCCCAGACCTGAATCCAATTGTCATGTCTCGCTCCATCCACCACAGACTGTCCAGGAGTTGGGGGATGATTTAGTCCAGGTGTTGGAGGAGATCCCTTCATGAGACCGTCGGCCACCTCATCAGGAGCATGCCCAGGTGTTGTAGGGAGGTCATACAGGCATGTGGAGGCCACACACACTACTGAGCCTCATTTAAGGACATTACATCAAAGCTGGATCTGCCTGGAGTGTTTTTCCACTTTTGAGTGCAACTCCAAACCCAGACCTCCATAGGGTGATACATGTGATTTCAAGTGATAATGTTTGCGTGATGTTGGTGTCCATACATTCAGCTATGTAAAGAACAAAGTATTTAATAAGAAGATTTCATTCACTCATATATAAGATCACGTCTTATTCTTGCTTTCCATTATTTTTCTGAGCAGTGTAGATTTCAAATGAAAATCTTAGTTTCATTGATTTCATGTTATATTTTCTGAGATTTAATTTTGGGGATTTCATACCCTGTGAGCCATAATCATCAAAACGAGAACAGAAAGCGGCTAAAATATCTCTGCATGTACTCAGTCTGTCATATAGAAGTTTCACATTTTAAGTTAAATTTGTGAAATACAGCAACTTTTGGACGATATTCACATTTTTCACAAATCCCCTGTATGTAAATCAACGCAGATACTTACCTAGACTAACGTGATATAAAAGCGGCAGCAGAAATGTTAGTGCACCAACCCTGAGGTGGGCTTTGTCAGCACATGTTTTGGTGCTGAAAAACCCAGCTAATACTCGAGTATATACAGTATACATGAAAGAAAACAAATACCACGTTTCCCCAAAAATAAGACAGTGTCTTATATACATTTTCGCTCCTGAAGATGCCCTATTTCTTTTTTTCGGGGTCTTATTTTTCCATGAAGAAGAATACAGCACTGGGGTATCAGGGTGGGGGGATCACTT
>CM070034.1:170182171-170196743 GCA_036250615.1 Ptychadena robeensis
CCCCCCCCCCACACTGATACCCCAGTGCCGTATTCTTCTTCATGGAAAAATAAGACATCCACCGAAAAAAAGACAGGGTATCTACAACTCTTATATTGTACTATGTCTTGTAATATACTATACAAACTTCCATGGCTTCTGGATTATTTAATAGTATCCAACAATGTTTGGTACATTATATCTGTAAGGAACTACTGCTCTCGTCCACCTGTTGCGAGTCTATCTCACTGCTCCCAATTAACCATTAGATATATGTCATGCATGCATGTGGAATAACACACAGACGCTTCTCGAGGCTAAGCAAGTCACTTCTGAAGCTTACAGATTCCGTATTTTTCGGACTATAAGACGCACTTTTTTTACCCCAAAATTAGTGGGAAAAAGTGGCTGCATCTTCTGGTCCGAATGTGCGACCCCTGCGGCCGAGTTGTCGTGCCTTGGCTTCCTACCAGCTCTCCCGGGAAGGAGATAAGCTGGGGAGCTGTCAGATGAGAGATGTGGCCACGGCTGGATATCTCCCATCTGAACTGTATTATTACTTATGCCAGCAGAGCCCTGCTGATATGAGCAATGTAGAGAGAGATCGATGAACTGCCATCTATCTCTCTCTTCATGTCTGTGGGAGCTGCATCACTCTGCAGCTTTCACGGACACAGGCACAGCCAGAGAGTGAGAGGAGATCTGCAGCCTTTACCCCCGCTGCCCCCCTCCTCCTGATCAGTGAAGAGAATGACGTGTTGTGCTGTGATAGTACTGCTGCTAGTGACATCTACTGGCTGGATTTGATATTGCATTAATTTAACCTATTGCATTAACCCAATTGATTTGAACATTTTTTTCTGGTTTTCCTGCTCTAAAAGCTTGGTGTGTCTTCTGGTCCGGTGTGTCTTATAGTACGAAAAATACGGTATATTTGAGATTACATATCATGAAAAGGAGGGAGGTGTTGTTAGTTACAAGCAGCCCCCATATCACACCTACCATGAAACATGCTTCAGTGTTGTTTGCTCCTCATGCTATTTACAAAGAAACAATACAGAAGGCATTTGTTACTCATGGTTGTTTTATTGTTTGCACTGTCCATACATATATAAATCTTGTCATTGTAAAGGCTTCAAACATTAACACGACCTGTCAGGCCAGCAATACTGAAGTCTGATGGAGACAAAGGCATTTATAATTATGAGTATCTGTAAAGATAGAATGAGTAATGTTAGTATTTGTCTTTTACTTTGACAGGATTGTCACATCCATAAGTGGAATAGAGGAGGAGTTTGAATATGATCGCTAAAGAGTCAATGATATCAGTGGTTCTCTTCTCTTAATAAAACTCACCTAGCTTTGCACAAATCCATTGCCATTAGTATATCTATGGTCTCCTGGCAGAGTTTCACCTTGGCATCATCATGGAAGCTATAATTGATCATATAAACCATGGTATAGCATAAGAAGAGGTTTAAATAATTTATTGTTACAATAATATTTTGAGGAGCATACATACATGAGGAGCCTGGGAGATACCAATACAATCACAGGGGTGTCAGGCTATTGCATTTCCATTACGCTATGAGTGACCTGCAGTAGAATGTGACCTCTATTTCCCTGCATGCCTCTAGATATACGTTGCCCTATGATTACCATAAATTGTTGACAATACAAAAAACCTATATATAAATGTATATATATATATATATATACATTTATATATAGGTTTTTTGTAAATATAAAAACATTTATATGTAGGTTTTTTGTAAATATAAATATTGTCTGTAAGGAATATGTTGTAAATATGAAACACTTGAACTACAATAATAATAAGTTCAAATTTTTACTAGCGGAATAGCGAAAGGTTTTTACATACTTCCACAGATCTCTAAGTGTAATACGGGGATAACAGCAATACCATGTATTGGCTTCATGTCTTCATATATCCCAATGCATATTCACACTCACCTGTTTAATTGTTTGTGATTCTGTAGCCATGTTGTGAAGTCCTTGTTCACCTCAAACTGGTCAATTGTGTCTCTGATCATGTTGAGATCGGGAATCTGTATATCAGTTTGCCTCTTAGTGGTATCCAAAATATTTCTAGGTAAGAAACAATTGTAAGTTATTAATAACTTATATAAACCAAGCCGCTTGGATGAAGTCTGTCAGAAGCTTTTTTTTAAAGCATCATAAACCTTTGTGACCCTTTTTACATTTACCAAGTTAAGTATTTAAATAGCATGTGGGCTTACCATTATTTGTTTTGAAATTTTATGGTTTGTCACCAGCGTCATTCCTTTGCTGTCTGCCTAGCTTAGTAGTGGGCATCTGAGGTGCTATGGAGGGCCACAAGTGCGGCCCTCGGCATCACTAAAGGGCCGCACATAACAACGATTGAGCCCATCCCCTCTGACGACAGATGGCTAAGCAGGCGATGGACCAGATCCCGGCAGTCAGTCAAAACCCAACAGCATTCCCCCCTGCCTGGGTGCAGCAGTCATAAGTAGGTCTGGTTTTCCCTATCAACATTGACAATTTTACTGATATATGACCGCCAAAGTTGATTAGGGTCAGTGTGTGACACCTATATATATATATATATATATATCAACAAAGGTACTGTGCCTCATATACTGTTGAACTTTTCCACATTTTGTCACATTGCAGCCACAAACATTAATAAATTTTTTGAAAATTCCATGTCAAACACCAATACAAAGTGGTGTACACGTGAGAAGTGAAAGGAAAATCAGTAACGCTTTTTTAAAATTTCCATTTATTGATGGATGTACATGTATTACCATATTTTAGGACCATAAGACAAACTTTTTTTGCCCCAAAAGTGTGGGGAAAATGAGGGTGCATCTGGTCTGAAAGTGTGGTAAAAGTACCGTATTTTTTGGACTGATTCCACGGACAGAAGAGATAGGTGTGGATGCATGTTTACGCTTCTCTCCTAATTGCCTATGCCAGTTCAGGGCTGGCATAGACAATTACACAGTTCAGATGGGAGAGCCGGCAGGCATTTGCCGGCATCTCCCAACTGACAGCTCCTCCAGCCCCCGGCTAATCTCCATGTCGGGAGAGCTGGCGGGATGCCAAGGTGCAACCACCAGCGGCCGAGTGGCCGCGGGGGTCGCGCATTCGGACCATAAGACGCAGACACTTTTTGCCCCCAATTTTGGAGGTTAAAAAGAGCATCTTATGGTCCGAAAAATACGATATGTTTGTTTGGTGTCCCTGCCATACGGACAAGCGCCGCAGCTTTGTTTGAATCGTATAGGTGGAAGATCTGCAGCATGCAACATCCCCTCCGCCCCCCTCTCCCCCGATGTGTTGGAAACAAGCCGGTGATTTGTATTGCAGGGGGATTTTTCCCCAATTGATTTGAACACTTCAAATATTTTTTTGAGCATACCCAGGCGTTGTAGGGAGGTTATACATACTCACACACTACTGAGCCTCATTTTGTCTTGTTTTAAGGACATTGCATCAAAGTTTGATCAGCCTGTAGAGTTTTTTCCACTTTAATTTTGAGTGTGACTCCAAATCCAGACCTTTATGGGGTGATTAATTTGATTTCCATTGATAATTTTTGTATGATATGTGACAGCACATTCAACTATGCGAAGAACAAAGTATTTAATAATATATCTCATTCATTCAGATCTAGGATGTCTGATTTTTGTGTTCCCTTTAATTTTTGAGCATAAAAGCATATAGAATGTTACAGGAATTGTGTTGTAAAGAGTTTTACTTAACTTACTCGCTTTTCTTTTCTCTTCTACCCAGCAACCAGTCCACAAAGTTCTTTTTCAGCATGTTATCCATCGATCTACTATAGTCATTGGCAAGGATGGCTTCTGAGTAGCGTCTCTGCATGGGCTGTGCATCTTCACTGGTTACAGAAGATCTGAAAGACATGGGATACAGTTGTCTTATATATATAATGTGTCCAATTACATTTTCAGTTTTGTATATGTAGGTTTCCTCCCCGATGGATTAATACTTTAATGTTACTGGGGGGGGGGGGGGGGGATGACTAGTAAAATATGTCTTAAGCTGGCCATACACCATTAGATCTCTGTGTCAGATATCCGTTAGATTTACCAACAACTATGTAGTATAGGGTCCTCTACGATTAAACACAGGTAGACTTGATTGTTTAGAAAGTCCCTCATATTACATGGTTTTGGTTAGACAAAAGGAGATCTAAAGGAAATCTGACAAAGAAATCTAAAGGTGTATGGGGACCTTTTAATAAGTTATCGTATTGAGCAACATGGACCCATAAGAGTTATGTGTCCATGATGAAAAATGGGGAGCTCGGCCACATTTTGCCCTGGTTTGGCGCACGTTTTTAAATAACCCCTATTTAAAACCTATGGGCATGATGAGTACAATTCGCAGTCACTCCCGGGAAGGGGCTCGTGAGGTGAGACTCTGTTGCAACAAACGCCCTCCCCCAGCCGGTTTAAGACCGAAAGCATCTACACCCACGGGTAGTGAGAGCCGGGGGAAAGGGTGAGTCTCCTCTACTACTTTTCATTTTGCCATTTTGGCCATTTTTTTTCTAGCTTCTGTCTTCTAAAACTTTTAGATTGTAAGCCCGACCGGGCAGGGCCCTCTACTCCTCCTATGTCATACCTGTACCTGTGTGTTATCGTGTGTTTGTATCTCCACTCTAATGTATTGAACAGCGCTGCATAATATGTTGGCGCTATATAAATAAATGATAGAAATAATAATAATAAAATTGTCCAGCGTAATCATTTTGAGGCAGTTGTACCAATAACGCAAGGATTTCATTGGTTGCTGCATAAAATGCATACAACAACCGACAATTGCAAAAAGACTCTTACTTTTTCATTTACATTATAAAATAGAACATATCTGTTACCTTATATTAGTTTCTTCCCCATTTGCAGTATTAATGACTAAAAAAGTGAAGAAGAGGGCAAAATATTTTGGAGTCATCTTCTGTGTCAGCTGTAAGAATAAAATACAAAAAAAGACAAAGAAATAAGCGACTTTTTCTATGCAACATAGTACATATGAATTTGGATAACTTCTCTACCAGGTCCTTAGGCCATTGTTTCTGCCGCATTGTTCTTAGGGACAGACAATTAAAGATGACATATCTAGGTTCTAGAGCCTAGGTGCCCAACCTGCGGCCCTTTGGCATTCTTCCTTTCTTGGCATTGCCATTCTTCTGGCCCCCCTCAGTCCTCCACTTGCGGCCCCCATAACCTTACTGTTCATGCATAGGGCATAGGAACCCATATTGCATCACATACCTCTGAATCAAAATGTGCATCACCACACTACAGTGTTACCCAATGCTTGATGTATCATTTAAAATAAGTTTTGTTATGTAAAAATGAAAAATAATGTCTTCTGTCTATACATGCTGTCATTTCCACTTTAAAACATGCTTATACAAGTCAGTATAGATTGAAAATGTTATGTGCGGCCCTTAAATGATGCCGAGGGCCGCACTTGTGGCCCTCCATATCAATTCAGTTGCCCACCACTGCTCTATAGACTATTATAGTAAATCAGCCGTGTCACTAGGCATGGTGTCACCCAGTGCCGGAAACCCAAGGTATCACCCTATAGTACAGGGGTGGGCAAACTTTTTAACTAATGGGCCATAATGGTTTGTCAAATTTGAGAAAGGGGCCAGACCAAATGCCTGGCATAGGTGTCCTTAGTTCTCGTAGCCCAAACATGAAATAAAAAAAAGAAAAAAATATATATAAAACAAATAAATATATAAAATATATAAAAAATAGAGGCTTTTGATAGTTAACATAAACATTCTATTGTGCCGGTGTTCACAATAAAAAACTGTGATTCGAATATTGCTCAACACTAGCAGTGGAGATGGTAGGGTTCTAAATGCTTAGTCAGAGGTAGTGTGGAAGGTATATTACTGCTATGTAGTGCCAGGTCCTCCCTGATAGAATACATAGTGATTGGAAGGTATATATTACTGCTATGTAGTGCCGGGTCCTCCCTGATAGAATACATAGTGATTGGAAGGTATATATCACTGCTATGTAGTGCTGGATCCTCCCTGATAGAATACATAGTGATTGGAAGGTATATATCACTGCTATGTAGTGCCGGGTCCTCCCTGATAGAATACATAGTGATTGGAAGGGTTAGAAAGCTCCTCATATTACATGGTTTTGGTAGAACAAAAATTGTAATTGTGTGGTAACATTGTAAGGTGTATGGGGGGCTTCAAGGTTTGAGCTTTCCAAAACAATTTGGTAATAGACAGATGAAAAAAATAGATAGGTATAAACATTTTTAACATTTGCCATCCTTTCTGGTTGCATATGTTCATCAAGCATGATACTACCTGTAATTGTTCCGCAAACAAGATTAAATTAATTAATTAATTGTGTGGCCTAAAAATTATTAAAATAATTCAAATTGAAACATGTTTGGCTTTCAAAGACAGTGATGTAGTTAGAAGTTAGAATGTGATTTGTGTTGTAAGTGAGAAGTCATGGAAACATAGAAAAATAATATGGACACCCGGTACTTACCTTTAGAGATGTCCTGTTCTTCTGGCCTACCTGCCGAGGAGCAAAAGGTTATATACTCACCGACATCGCCTCATTGGCTGCCCGGGAACATGCTGACTATAAATAAAAGAAGAACTCATTATTCCTGCTTCATTAGGGCCAGTTTAGCCAATCTCCCACAAAAGGTTAGATATTATTTGCGGTAATTGAACTAATGTTAATGAGCAAACAGTATAAATCCTAATGGAAGGGTTGTAGAGGCCACTTGTTGAATGGAAACGTAATTATACATTGTTAGATATTTGTCTCCACTGGTCACGTAACTAAACAATATGTTTTATCACAGATTTTTATAGATTTTTATGGATGTAGACATATTATATGGCGGTCGTGTGCATTGAAAATATACAAATGGAATATTGAGACGTTCAGTTATGAACTGGTTCAGTATAGCGCTTTACTGCAACAACACAAAGTGCTGAATGCTGCACATGGCAAGTTTTGGAAAGGTCTTCAATAAAGGGGGTTTTCAGCATGTAGGGGTTCCAGATACTGATATTAGTCAAACAGACCTGCTAACAGTTGGTGTTTATCACGACAGTAGACTTCCTCTACACCAGTGGGCAACTGAGTTGATATGAAGGGGCCGCACATAACATTTTCAATCTATACTGACTTGTTTAAGCATTTTTAATGTAAAACAATTACAACAGGCATATCTTGAAGACATTATTTTTTAAATAACAAAACTTGATACTTCAAGCATTAGGGATCACTGTAGTGTGGTAATGCACATTTTGTGTCATATATATATCATCCAAGGTTATGTGCCTCTATTCTGAGGTGATATGCCACATACAATAATACCCCGTTTGTTGGTGGAATAGTGGGAGCATAGGCACACATTTTTTTAGAACGGAATATTCTTGGTGAGGTGAGGGACTTGCTCAAGCGCTGTCCGGATTGCTGATTGGCTTTCATTTGCTTAGCCAGTGCGAGTCCCGCTCCTCCTCTTCCCTCCCAAAGAAGATCCTGGGCGAAGGCAGGTGAGTTCCTATGCCCTATGCATTAACAGTTAAGCCCCCCATACACCACATACAATTACCATGCAATTTCTGTACAACCAACTTTTCTTCTACCAAAACCATGTAATATGAGGACCTTTCTACACCTTCCAATCACTATGTATTCTATCAGGGAGGTCAATATACTACATAGTTGTTGGTAGGTATCATGGAAATTGTATGGAGGAATCTAAAGGTGTATGGGGGGCTTAAGGTTTCTGGGGCCGCAAGTGGAAAGCCAAGGAAAGCCCAAAGGGCCGCATGCAGGTTGGGCACCTGGGCTCTACACCACCTCATCATACTGTGTAGTTATTGTGGCCATGTACATACATCGGTCTGCAAACACTTCCTCAAATAGCCAGGATTCGCATTTTCACAGCAGAGGCATTGACTTTAATGGCGAAGTTCTCAAACTCTCAGAGTACCAATGCTGATCATTCTTTACAATACATTGCCGGGCCATGTCTTTCTCACTTAAGAGAACCTGCCAACTGCCAGTCAATTGAAGAATGGAGTTGAACCTGCGCCTTCATCTGTCTGGTTGACGCTCCACCATCTTCGGAATTAGGGCCCTGTAAGCGCTGCCAGATCGGGGGCTGGTTTCACTGCTTACCCAATGTAGTGTCCCTTTAGAGGCTCTGGTATCCATTTTTTATTGCGCGATATGATCGGATGGCAAAATACTCGACCCGTCTATGGCTACCTTAAGCAAGATGCTAAGTGTGTGCCAACTGCCAGTCAATTGTCTAATGATTTCAACTAGGATCACTAGAGTACCAGTGCTGATCCTTCTTTTCAATACATTGCCAGGCCATGTCTTTCTCACTTCCCTTAATTCTGGGCAAGTAACTGAAACCTGTTTGTAGCATATCTAAACCACCCAATACAATATCACTTGTCACAATAAAAGTAATCTTTGGTGTCCAAGTAGACATCAGTTGTGATATTCAGTTGTCAGCAGTTCCTAGTTTTACAATTACTATTGTCACATTGTCAGGGCTATGTTAGCAATAACTTTTTGACCTTAAGTACCATAAGTAAAATTCCTGAGATGTACAATATTTTTAACCTCACAGAATTCAGTTATAGTGAATATGATTCACATATTCAGAGCGGGAATAATCACACAAAATTATACATTTATTTAGCATACACGGAGATATATACACATATAATAAAAGATAATATGACCAGAAAGTCAGATATAAAAATTACACCATCAACATGTAATTAACTCAACATACAGTACATGGAGTCATGGTTGAATGTGGGTGTTATATAACAGATCCCACACGCAGGGAATACATGAAACTTAAACTCTGCAAGATCTATGCCAAAATCTCAGATAAAGGCAATTATTTCTCCAAGGTAACAAGCTATGGTTGTAATACAGGCTAATGGCAAACTGCCAGAGTTTCGCTATAAGTATATAGAAGCAGCCTGGTTGGCGTATGCATCTCACCAAGAGGTCTTACTTATCATAGACGATACTAGCTCTAACCTCTGCAAATAAGCAGAGAACTTCTAAGTATCACGCCAGCTTGTTTTAATGTAAAATATATACTTTACCAAGATAGTGGACAATGAGATCTTGCGTTTCATGGCTGGATCCCCCTGGTTGTGATAACTAGAACTTTGTTTGGTATATTGGTGGCAGGATCTCCCTTTGGAAATGCAATGGCAAGATCCCTAGTATCCCCGTGCCTCCCTTATTAGGGAATACTTTACCTAACAGACACACCCTGAAAACATTAAAGTCATCCAATCATATATATGGACAGCTATCCATATTAAATTAGATTTGAACCTTTTAGGCCAAAATAATGTAATGTTACCATTATATCTCTGGATGGCAGTATGGTATAAACTATACAGTAAAATAAAATGCTTATATTAGGAATTCAAGAACAGGTGTTCATTACAATGTTTCAACAATAAGTATTTTGTGAACAATGCCTGCTTGATTTTAGAATGAATCACATGCCTTAAAGTAACTAAGAATGTTTCTTTATACAATGTTATCCACCCCAGACAGATATCGCAGGCTTTTCCCAACCATCTACAATGTTCCAAGGACAGGCCTGATAATATTATAAGAACGTCTATTGTTCTCACATGAACCACCTGGAAACATGTCTTGCATAGTTCTCCTCAAAACTACAAAATGGAGAAAACAAAATGGCTTATATATGTATGCCAATAGATATTCTAACTAAGAATATCTATAAAATGTTATACCCCTATAAAAGGCATGACAACATTGATTTTTAAACATTTATAAAGTATATGTATACTCAGCCCAATACTGCGACAATAAAGGAATTAACCAACTAAATGCATGGTTGGTTTGACGTAAATATGCACTGTTTATAATTTCCTGGGTGTGATCTTTACTCTTGCGTGCTTGTAACATAAAGTACTTTATGACCCCTAATCGATGGACCGATCCATTTCTGTGTGTAAGTGTAAGTGTAACGATTTCCTGCCCTCAGAATGAAGTTTGACAGCAAATGTGATGTTGACCATTCACTTGGTGTGATAAGAAAGCATAGAGGGCAATAAAGCCGGGAGTACCCGGTGATATGATTTTCAGCGACACACAAACACCACCCAGTATGCGCCATAATTTATTTAATCGCTTTTATTGTGCTTTCAACAGATAGGAATAATAAATACGGTATAAAGTCCTGTTTACATAATTACTGAAACTAGAAGGGAGTTTTTTTTTTTTAAACATTTTACGTTTATGACATTTTTGCAAACTATTATACCAGACAAGCATATAAAACATAAGAGAGAGAGAAGAAAAAAACAAGCATCAAAAAGGGAAATCCCACAAAACAGCGGTCAGTGACCTGCGTAACAAGCAGCAAGAATCCGCACCCCATGAGTTCTGGCCTGCAAATATATCGGTGGATCCCAATGCCCACAAGGGACCAATAATCTAAGTCACTAGTAGTGTTGAGCGAGAATATTCGAAATTCGAATATATTCGTCGAATATCCATGCGCAACGGCCATGCGCAATGTATGGCAATAGAATACAGACGAATCAAATCTCTTTATGAATTTAGAATATTTCTTTGTATATTCGCGAAATTACGGGAATTTGAATATACCATATGCTGCTCAACACTAGTCGCTAGGAGCCCGTGAGTGCCCTCATACCACATGACAGTAATTAGGTCCACTGACCAAAAAGAGGGGAAAAGGGGGGAAAGGGATAGAGAAGAAGAAAGAAGATGTGGGGGAGGGTAGGGGAGGAAAGAAGAAAGGAGGACAGGGGAGAGGGGACACGTGCCGGCTCCTCACTTGATAACGGGCCTGGGCATCAACCCCCCAGCCAGGGCCTTAGACATGGTCAAACCTGGGATACCTACTGTAAATAGTCCGGGATCATCTGGAAGTTGCACCAGTAAGTGTTTCCTCGTATCTCGGATGGAGGCAGTGAGATCCTCCATTGTAGGAAGGTTGACTAATGTATAAGTGTTCTGTACCATGGTCATTTAGGGGTTAACTGTGTCCCCATGAAGATGTCAGTAAAAGTGTTTGTGTAGGTTACATGTGGGAGGTGGATTGGAGTCTAAAGGCCCCCATACACGGGTCCGATTCCCATCGGATTCCGGGACGATCGATTCCGGGCGTGTGCACGCGAAACGATCATGCCGGAATCGCGTGCAGCCCACCTTGATCGATCACGTCCGATTGATCAGGGGCCCAGAATCGGATCGGACAGAAAACCAACATGTTGGTCTTTCTGATCCGATTCTGCACACATCAGGGGGAGTTGCCATTTGTGAAGTTAGCGATCGGACACGGAATCGGCCAGGAATCCGTGGGCCAAGGTGGCATGTAGCGATCGGACAGACTTAATTGGCCGTTCGATCGGACCTCTGATTCCCGCTGAGATCGCCGGAATCGATTGGATAGGTGATCAATCGGCCATGGAATCTGACTGTGTATGGCTAGCTT
Organism: Ptychadena robeensis; assembly: GCA_036250615.1. NCBI lineage: Eukaryota > Metazoa > Chordata > Amphibia > Anura > Ptychadenidae > Ptychadena > Ptychadena robeensis. The sequence goes on from CM070034.1 coordinate 170,193,734, forward strand.
TAGTCTGTGACTGCCATCCTGGAATGCAGTGTGCTGTATGGGGACACTGTAATTTGAGCTGTTGCTAGGCAGAGCAGGTGTCCTGCTGGAGATGGGAGTGAGATGTATCAATTTAAGGAATGTCCTGGCAGAAACTGAACATGTAATGTTGTGATCTTGAGAGCCATCTTGGAAGAGAATAGGAACCCTTTATAAGTTAAGGACTTCATGGATGTGTCTTGGACCTGTATTGAGGGATGTGCACAAGGACCTGCCAGAAGAAAGCCCGATCAGCCGCTGTTGCAGGTGAGGACTGTCTGGCATGGCTGCCCCTGTGTCCTGAACAGGGAGGCACATGTGTTTGGAGGCCTGGAGAGAGTCGGTGGCAACATAGGGGTAAGATCATTGTTGTCCCCTGATTCACCCGGTACGTCCTTCACAATCTGCATTTTTTCATTGACCTTCCAGATCCACAATCCCACCAAAGGAGGGTGAGTACTTTTCCAACATAACGGGATTCATGCCCTGGCAGTGTTCAGTAAGTGCTTCCTATACCCTTAAGCGAGATAGTGTTGCAATGCAGCAGGATAAAGGCAGGGTCATCGGGTATCTCACGGTCCATGAAGCACCCCAGGTTGGATTTCACAGCCTCCTGTTCAGTAGTTTGTACATGTATCCAACCAGTAACATACATCCAGTTTTATCAGGGTCCCTTCCCTCCGCTGTATAATGCAAATGACATGCAGATTAAAACTGAGCCAGTTAAAATCTGGAGCAGCTCTGCCTGATTGCCTAGTTTCGGTCCACCTGCAATTTGAACGTTTTGCATCTCATTATTCTTCTCTTTATCTTCCCATTATTCTTCTCATGGCTAGATCCACATGATCCCCTGACAACTGTGGCTTTCGAGTACCCTTCAGGTGCACCCCTGGTGCCCGATGGTGCTTATGTGCTTAAGCTTATTTTTTTTATTTAGTTGTTTTCAAGCATATATATTTAAAAATGCTCAAATTGGACATAGAGTCCCCCCTTAAAGCAGACCTACAACCTCCCTGGGCACTTTACACTATCAGAAGCAGCACTGCTGATAAGTAGGCAATCACTGCTCATAATAAAAAAAATTTTCCTTACAACAGGAAAAGCGAATTTTCGGGCTCTTGCCTCCCACTGTGTGACGTACCCACTGCAGCAAGCTTCTAAACAATCATGGCAGGGACAGCTGGGGAGAAATCCGTAGTCTCCTGTGAATTGGAATGCAGCTTCACATCTGCAGAATCTAACGTGATGTATCGAAGCTCCATCTAGTGGCCGTTTTATAGAATTACAGCCCTATAGTCAGAATGAAGTATTCCTGAATTATGGGCGGAACTGCTTCTATCTGTCCTAAATAAATATGATTTCCCCAGCAATGAGGAAGTGAGGAAGGTAAGTACGTTGTTTTTTTTATTCTGTAGCAGTTTTCACGGATATATACTGCTGACAGGTGAGTATTATGTCAATGTACAATTATGTCAAACGCTTGAAAGGCCTAACCAAACCCATTTTGACATAGGGTCCCGCAGGCTTGGTAAAGGCGAACCAATGAAAAAACAAGCAAGACTCCCCAACTACAAGTAAAACCAGGTAATGCAGCAGACCTGGTTGCCCTGGGACCAGCTTCCAACCCCCCCCCCCACCCCAAGCCAAACCAGGCCTATCTCAATTTGTTGGAGAAGTGGTTTTACTTTACTTACTTACTTTTTACACTTTATTGTACATATTCTGTATATATATATGTGTATTCTGTATGTGACCATGACAATGCTTTTAGAAAATGTTACATTATTGTTTAGCAGCTGCAAGAGGATGAGGTCATGTTTTTTTCTCTCTCTTTTGCTTTAGTTATCTGCCCAACTCCTAAACCCCTCCTCTGAGCAGAGCTTATTTAAGTAGGGGGTTAACTGTTTTGGGGTTCTTTTGTGTGTCCTGGGCTGCCTGAGATAACTTTACCACAGAGCAACGTGCTCCCTTCTTCTCTCTGGGTCCCCCACCACCATCCACATAGTCAGTGTCGCAGGCTGACCAACTATTCATTCAACTTATAAACATAAAAAAAATTCCATCCCGTGATGTAATCCTTTCTCGAAGGCAGAGATCTTGATGCCACAAAATCACCAAATGATAAGAAATATATATGTGTATTCTGTATGTGACCATGACAATGCTTTTAGAAAATGTTACATTATTGTTTAGCAGCTGCAAGAGGATGAGGTCATGTTTTTTTCTCTCTCTTTTGCTTTAGTTATCTGCCCAACTCCTAAACCCCTCCTCTGAGCAGAGCTTATTTAAGTAGGGGGTTAACTGTTTTGGGGTTCTTTTGTGTGTCCTGGGCTGCCTGAGATAACTTTACCCAGAGCAACGTGCTCCCTTCTTCTCTCTGGGTCCCCCACCACCATCCACATAGTCAGTGTCGCAGGCTGACCAACTATTTATGGTGAATGGCAGAGATCTCCTTTGGACCAGGGCAGTCTCTAATCTTGTTCAGGAGGGTTCCTCCCCTGTCTACCTTCACTGCACTGCCTGTTCTTCTATCCTGGGTAAGAAGAGCCATCAGCATCCACTCCTCTTAGCAGCTGGTTAGGTTTGTGTTGGAAACTTAGATCCCATGCTTGAACCTCATCCCTGCCATCTGGGCGATGGGGAACTGAACTGTATATACCACCTATAGTAAAAAGTTAACCCCTAACCAGCTGTGTGGACAATCATTTCATGCGTGACAGTGTGTGTGACAGTGATTTAGAACATAGGCATCCTAAAGAAAGGATCCTTTGAGTTACCCTGGGCAACACTACACTGTCACAAGCTGGCACATGTTGTAGGGGGTCTGCTGGTGGGACCAAGACTCCTTACTCATTTCCTTGAAAAAAATATGACTTTAAAGATAATTGGAATGAAATCTACCAGTCAACTTATAAACATAAAAAAAATTCCATCCCGTGATGTAATCCTTTCTCGAAGGCAGAGATCTTGATGCCACAAAATCACCAAATGA
>CM070034.1:170196843-170210532 GCA_036250615.1 Ptychadena robeensis
CTAGAGCGCACTCCCCCCTTACACAACTTACAGCAACAATATCACTAGCAGGGGCTACATCCACCCCCTTCTTAAAATTTTTGGGGCCCTCCAAAGAAACAACAATAAATTCCCCCTCTGTCACATATACATACTTTTAATGAGATGCTATGCTGATTTTATGACAGGAACGAGAGAATAGAGAGGGTAAAGGAAACTTTACCAGTACTAGGGCCAGGTAGGTAACCAGGATCGGCTGTCTCTATCCTCGCAGAACATCCCACTTGTCGATGAGCCGTGTTAACTGGCTCTTCTGTGCTACAGCCAGGTGAATCATAGGTCAGTCTCTTAGGTGCCCGGACAGTTCGCTTCTCTCTGGGTTCCACAGTGTCGGTATCGTCCAAGGAAGGTGGTTCTTCAGTGGGGTGGTGCAGAGGCTCAGGTTCCTCTGGGGTAGGAATGGGCTCTGGTGGATCGTTTTCAGTCAAATAAACAATACTTTCTGATTTTACCACCGGCTCAATAACTTGGGGCACGAACTCAGGAGCTTCCACTCTTAAAGGATTGGAGTTAGACTCAAAGGTGTAAAGGTCTAACCATGGGAACATTGGGACCCACATTCCGTCTAATTCAAACTCGTCCTCAGAATCTTCTTCTTCTCGTCTGACTTCAGTGGAATCTGGCTCCTCAACAGCTGTGTGAGAGCGGGTCACTGGGGCCTTTCTCTGTGGTTTGGGCTCCTCAGGAGGAGGTACCTGAACTGCTTCTCCGAGGGGTAAAAGGTGGTTCCGATGCCAGGTCTTCAAGGGCCCGGTTCTACCCTCAGGGCGAATCCGATAGACAGGTAGGCCTGGGAGTTGAGAACAGACAATATAAGGCTGGGGTCTCCAACGATCAGCTAACTTTTGTGGTCCCCTCTGGCCTAGGTTCCTTAAAAGCACCCGATCTCCTGGCTTTAAGTCTTGGATACGGACCCTCAGATCGTACCTCTTCTTATTCTGAGAACCCCGAGTCTCAGCTGCGGCTTGAGCTTTCTCAAAGGCAACCTTGAGGTCTTCGCGGAGTCTGTTTACATAATAGATAGAATAGAATAGATGATAGATATGCAATCTAGTTCCTACAGTGCTTTAACCTCAGTTAACCCACTGACTGACTTATCAATTAAGAATTTAAAGTAGGGAGGTAACTCTGACAGTAGTTAAGACTAACAGGTGAACCACAATACCAATTTCCCTCTTAGCTGGCCAGCTATTGTTTAAACTAGCGCTGGAGGACCCATCCTGTCGTTGCAACTTGCCTTCGGGCAGACTTAGGACTCCCTCACTCAGGCGAAGGTGATGTCCCCCCCATACTCTTCAACACCGCATCCTGTGGCAGAGAGGGCAGCCCGAATCCGAGGTAATTCCTCTATAGTTCCGAGCTTTTGTGGTCACTGCCGACGGGAGTTCCCCACTCCGGACATTATAGAGGGTCTCGTAATAGGAACGGAACGTTTCCGCTATTTTGGAACTGGTAGATCGGGGTACCCCCGGGCCATTGAGCTTGTGTACAAAGGCGTACGGCCCTTGCCCGCAGGGCTCTGCCAGCATGGTGTGGCCATTTGCCCCCCGAACTCGTGAATCGCTGCGCTACAGTTACCTGGCCTTCTGTTTCACCACGGTGTCGAGATGCCCTGCAGCGGAGCGTAGCCCAGCCAGGCCGAGTGGCCAAGCTAGGGTCCCCCCTACCTTATTCCTGGAGTTCCAGTCGCGATGAGCCCACCAACCCCTCCATCCCCTTCTCCTGGCCCTCTTGAGAGTCGGGATCCCATCTCGATAAAGTGGCCTCTGACTACCCAGCCTATGGCCCTCCCACGGGTCCCCCCCGCGCCACGTCGTGTCCGGCATTAGGTCAAAGTAGTCGCAGTCGTCGCTGAGTTTCTCCGCAAACCACAGTCTGTCATCCAAAAAGATTGTCGTTTAGTAGGCCCACACACAGGGTTTCGGGAACGGGCAGAAAGTGTCAGGGTCACCGAGACGGGGCCATGGTCTGAGATAGTAAACATCTCCTATGGAGGCCTTGGTCCCACACTGTCATAATGGGCCTGGCTGCCCACACAGGTCAATTCGGGTGTAGGAAGTGAGACATGGCATACAAGCAAAGTGCCCTGCCGGTGGGGTGCAAGGTCCGCCAGCATCAAGTACCTGAAGGGACTGAAGCGATTTTATGGAGTACGCGCAGGGCAGCCTGCAGAGGGCCCCGTCCCAGACGTGGTGTCACGGCAGGACCGGGCGACATGAAATGAAACCCCCCCCAGGCAGGGACGAAGCCCCCCAAAGTCTGATAACTCTGCAATAACTCTGCCAAGAAAAAAGGACAGTTGCCGTACATGGGCGTGTAATGTTGGGCCAGCGTGACCACCTGCCCCAAAAGGGTGCCCTTTAAGAAAAGGTAGCGGCCATCATCATCCCTCTTGACCCCCGTGACCCTGAAAGGGGCAGTGGCCTATGATGGCATTGCCACCACCCTTGGGCCTTACGATCGGGGATGCTCAGAAACCTTGGGCGACGATGCGTGGGAAGGGCAAGCTCGAGGCACAGTGCAGTGAGTCTCTTGTAAGAATAAAATCGAGGGAGCGAGCTCTTCAACTCACAACCCACCCCCAATTACTCAACTACGCGCTTATGGGGGAGCAGAGCCCCTTGAATTATAGGAGACTTCTCCCACATGGGGGAATACAGTGGGGGCTACCACCGCCCTGAGCGGGTACAGAATAGGAGCGAACCATAGCATGCGGAATCACACAAACCGCCCCAAACAGACAAAACAAACACCCCAAGGAGGGGGGGAAGGGAAAAGGAATCCAAGAGATGCAAGGCCCAAGGAGGGCCACCGAGGTAGAGGAAGCACAGAAAAAGCAAAAAAAAAGAAAAAAGCAGAGCAGAATAGAGACCCAGCAACAACAGTAAAAGCCAAAAATACAGAACATTAGACCATTCAAACTAGCCGAGGGAACACCCTAACCCTCCAAACGAGGGACTCCAGTGCCTAGGAGCGGCTAGATGGGCCCTGGGTAGAAAGGCCCGCAAAAGAACACCCCCTCCCCCCCACGTCCACACCAGTCCAATAAGCATGTTCCAAAGGTGGCCCCTCGAACACCAGTCCAAACAACCAGATGGGTGAAGCCCCGGGCACCCGGGGCCCCCTAGCAGAACAAAGGCCCCAACCCCTCATATAGCATAAAGTTTTCGGTAACAAGAACACATTGCAATAGCCAAAACTAAAAGTCCCGCGACAGTCCCCCGCACGGAGGAGAAACATTAAGGTATAGGCAGATATGATACCAGCAGCTGACCCGTGCGTTGTAGTCCCTCCAGACCATCCCGGGATCCGGGACCCCCGTCCCCCACACCTCAGCTGGGGGATCCAGATGCACTGGCGCCCGCCGCACAACCACCCGGCCCTCCGTGTCCTCCTGGGTTGACGACGTCGGCGGCGGGCCCGGTACGGCCTGCCAACCCTCCTGGCGCTCTGCTCCGGAACCTGGTCCACCCCAACCAGTCCAGGGGCCGTCGGGGGAAACTGTAAGTACCAAGAAGCGTGGGCGTCGAACGATTCAGAAAGACCGCCCGTTCTGTCTCCGTCGCGCTCGCCATCAAGCCTAAAAGGGAACCCCCAGCGTACCAGAATGTGATGATGCGGGAGGACCGCCAGTAAGGGGCGGAGGCTTTGCGGCCGTCAGCTACGGGCCACAGGTCCGCGTACAAGCCACACCGGGAACCCTTGAAGCGCCGGCACGGCAGGGTGCGGGCTTTACCATTATGGCCGCTTCACGTGGTAGTGGTGCAAGGTGGCAAACGACCATCACGAGGCTTAGTGGGGTCCGAAAAGTCTAGGGCCCGGGGGCATAAGCAGGCGCACACGATGTCACCGGGTCATCCGCTCCCAGAATCGAGCAAACAGTCCCTCAAGGGTCTGAGCCAGATCAGCAGGGGGATGTCAGCAGGGAGGCCCCTCACGTCTAATATTGACGCGGTTATGGTTCTCCACACATCTAACTGCCCATCGCCAAGAGTCAGGAGAAGGGCCTGAGAGTCACCTGGGCCACCACTCTGCTAGGGGCCCCCTGGAGGAATCGTGCGCAGATTCCAGGTCATCCACGCCCGGCTAGCCCTAGTGTCTCCCCCGCAGGGCTTCCAGTCTTGGTAATGGAGGATTCAGTTTTGTGCAGTAGGCCTTTCCATATCTCTCATTGTGGTATGGCGCGAAATGGTGCGCTTTTAATCCCATTCCTCCTCCTCCGCCCTCTCACTTGGGGAGAAAACGGCCCCAGAGCTAGGCCCGCCGTGTCCGTCGGGAGCAGGGGCGATGGGGGTGACTGGCCGGCCGTCTGGGGTAGGAAGCAGACAGGCTCAACCGTTCGCTGGCTGTGTGTGCGGTGCGCGCTAGGCCGCTGCCAGGGCTGCGCGCGGCATTTTGGTCGGCCGCCGCCGCCGCCATCGCCCAGCTGGCTCTCATGGGGCGGCCTCCGCGAAATAGCGGGGATGCTAGAACGGGCCCGCGGAGTGCGCTGGCGGCTTCAGCCCCCTCCGCCCGGCCACAGCAGGTGTGTATCCGGGCCGGTAACTGCGGGGCAGGCTGCAAGCGGGCGCGGCGGCGGGAGCCAGGGAGAGCGACTTCACGCGCCATGACGAACCACGCCCCCCTTGTTTTTTTTGTGAAAGGTGACCAATACCGGATCAATTACCAGGTGTAAGTATTCAATGACAGTTTTTTATAGTAGTAGTGGGCACTGATTGTTAATACCACAAGGCGGAAGACTTGGAAAAGTGCCAAATAGTGTTGAGCCTTCTTATTCAAATTGAATAGATGATAGAATATTACTACGTCATTTCGCAATACTCGAAGTGCTGGATCGCAATGGCATATAACTCAACATTGTTTAAACTCAGCATACATTGCGAATATTTTGTGCGCAGTTCAAATGGAGAACGGCAACACTACAGATCGCTAGGACCTGCTACGATCATGGATAAGTAGCTGGTTCGCGAATATTGCGAATATCTATGCGCGATGTTAGGAGGCCATACAACCAGTTGAATCTCGAATATGCCTCTATATATTCACAAAATAACGCTCATACATATGCCGGCTCAACCTTAGTGACAAAGGCCCTTCCGTCCACTAAATAATGGCTTCAAAACTAGCATGCCACTACCCTCTTAGCCAAACAAGGTTCACAATGCCATGCCTCACGAGAGGGAGATATGACCAGTGGGTGGAGGGGGGCTTATTTGTTTCCGTCCGCCCCCACATATCTTGGCCAGATCCTTTGCTTATTAAGAGAATATGTTTGGTCTGGAAGGTGGCCATCGTCTGCCAAGACCTGATAGAGGGGGATGAATGAACGGCCCCCCCCCCCCGCATCAACCATAGAGCCGGGCATCAAAGGAAGCTGTGACTAAATGTGTGTCTCTCCTACCTAAGCACGTCCCATTGCCTGTTATGCAGGGTCAGGAACAGAACCCACAAATCATCTTGTTAGTCCCAGTGTCCCCATCTCTAACCCATAGGTTACTGGATGGCAAATGCAATGAAATGTGTGTAGCGCTAACACCCGTGGGTGCGCTGTGGTATGTATTTTGGGGGTCTTCTTCCCGGCACTCAGGCGACTCCCTCCCCTGGGACCCCAGCCCAACCAGAACCGAGAAAGACAGTTGAATAATAAATGGTTTATTGAATTATAAAGGTGCCGCACAGTGCCGTCCTAATACCACCCTGTAAATGCGGCAATATACGGCAAAATGAAACCAGGGCAAAAATAGGAGCAACAGATAAACGCGCAGATGATAGAACTGCACTCTAGTTCCTACAGTGCTCTAACCCAGTTAACCACTGCTGACTTATCAATTAAGCATTAAGGGAAGGTAACTCTGACAGTAGTAGACAGCGTAGTAAACTACAGGTGAACACAATACCAATTTCCCCTCCTAGCTGGCCAGCTATTGTTTAACACTATAAAGTTCCGGTACAACGTTGGGGTCTTATCTGTCTGTCGACCACGTGCAGGTCCACGCGATAAATGGCGAGAATCCATCGCGATATTACCGCCTCAACGGATCAGTGGTCCCAAGATCCTCCCGCGGAGCCGCAATCCAATCTCCAGAATCACCGTCCACCAAGTCTCGGCTCCTCAATCCGTCCGTTGTCACTGTCCCACACACAAGTGCTCACCACGCTCCTCACTCGTCTCCTCTCACCTGCTTGCCGCACTCTCCTCCTCTAACTTCTCCTTCCTCCCCTTTTCACGTCACTCTGCCTTGGTTCCTCCTCCCAACATTTCCTCTAACTCCCACGCCACTAGTGTCCCTATCCAGAGCGCACTTTTATTACAGTTTTTGAAAAAAGAAATTACAGACATCTATACACGCAGAAGTCAAATTTCCAGTCGTGCATCAACTCTTATCCAAAACATACCACAACATAACAATAGAAACCCACCCCTTAACGCGAAACATTAACCCCCAGAAAAAAACGTTCCTGTTCAGCACTGCCATGTCGTCGGGCGAAAGAAAAACCGTAAGGGCGCCACCCCCACGGAGTAGTGCAGCAAGCCCCCCACCCAGGGGAGGTCCAACCCCCTCCCGTCGAGAATCCCCACCACTGTCAAGGCCCTGGGCAAGTGGCACTTAGTCGGGTCGGGCTAGGTCCTTATAGTATGCAGTCTCTGTAAAAGTGTCCCAGTACCGCCAGGTCGCATGGAATCGCGCCTCCCTGTCCTGGAATGTGAGAGTCATCTGCTCCAAGTCCCGTACCCTGGCGACGTCACGGAGCCAGTCAGTGATGGATGGGGCCCTATCAGACCGCCACAATCTAGGTATTAAGGCCTTGGCCGCATTTAAAAGATGGGGCACTACCGAGCGCTTATAGGAGGCCGCTCTATTTTCCGAGCAGTGCAGCAGCATGGAAAGAGGGTCCCTGGCCAGCTTGAGCCCTGACACCTTGCCTATCACCTCATGAACCGTCGCCCAGAACTCCGAGAGCACCGGGCAGGTCCACCAAATATGCAAAATCGTACCCCTTCCGCCGCAGCCCCTCCAACACACATCCGAAGCCGTAGGGTAGACTGCTGCCAGGAAGGCCGGAGTCCGGTACCACCTGGACAGCAACTTATAGTTGAATTCCTGCGTTTTTGTGCAAATCGAGGAAGTATGGGCAAAGGAGAGGATCCTCGAGACCTGGGCCTCTGTGAGAGAGAGCCCCAGGTCCTTCTCCCACTCCCTGATGTATTTAGGCGGCTCCGGGTGTGCTAGTTGCAGGAGCAGCGCGTAGAGCTGCGACAACATGTGCACTTTAAGCGTGGGGTCCGTGCAAAGCACCTCGAACGGTGTCAGCCGCTGGTAAGGGCGCAGCTGCGGCTTAATTTTGAGCAAGAAGGAGCGCAGTTGGAGGTACCTCCACCCATCCGCCGGGAAGGTCCCGCACGCCGAGCGGAGGGCCTCCAGCGAGCACGGGTCTCCCTGATGCAGGAAGCGGGCCACCGGGAGATTCCCCCCGTCCCCCCAAGTGCCAAAAAAGGACCGGCGCTCCCCAGGGCCAAACCAGGGGAAGCCCAACAGCGGAGCGAGCGGGGAGATGCCCGGGGCCAGCCCCCATTTTGCATTGAGGGAGTCCCATAGCGAGAGCGTGTGGGTCGTCAATGGGTGGACGTCCCGCGATAGACCCCTGTGCTCCCTTTCCAGCCAAGTGGCTTGAGCCAGGTGCCGTCCGGCCAGGACACACTCCAGGCCCACCCACGCCTTGTCCTCATGGCTCGTGTGCCAATTGACGATGCGAAGGAGCACCCCAATAGTACCTCCTCAGGTCTGGTAAACCAAGGCCCCCCTCCTGCTTGCGTCTCGAGAGCACAGACAGGGCTATGCGCGGGGGCTTGGCCTGCCAAATAAACAGCCGCATCATCTTCTGCAACTCCTGAATAAAGCTTACGGGCACGTGGACTGGCAACATTTGCAATGGGAACAGAATGCGGGGCAGAATGTTCATTTTGATGATATTAATTCTCCCCAACCACGAGAAGGCCGGCCTGTCCCAGGACCCCAGGTCCCGCCTGATCTCCTGTAATAGAGGGCCGAAATTAATCTGGAATAGGCTGTTATAGTCGCCGGCGAGCCAGACCCCCAAGTACTTCAGTTGTGGGGCTGCCACGCAAACGGAAATGATCGTTTCAAGTTGTCCTCCAAGTCAGTAGGGACCCGAATGGGAAGGATTTCGGACTTACCCCAGTTAATCTTGAAATTGGAGACTGCCCCGTAGGTAGTGAGCTCTGCCATGAGGTTGGGAAGTGTGACCGCTGGGTTGCTAACATAAAATAAAATATCGTCTGCAAATGCAGACAACTTGTGGTGAACCGGGCCTACCTCCGCCCCCCTGATCGAGGGGTTCAGCCTCACCCGGGGGAGCAGGGGCTCAAGCGTAAGTACGAACAAGGTGGGCGACAGAGGGCACCCCTTTTTCCGCGTCTGTGGACAGGAGTAGACTGGACCCCTCCTGCCGTTTCATCCAATGGATGACCTGGACCGCCCTCAGAGAGTTGTCCCTGGCCTCGCGGCCCGCGACGAAGCCCGTCTGGTCGTTGAGAACCAGGTCTGGGATAAGGGGCTGCATGCGGTTGGCCAGGATTTTGGCCAGGAGTTTAATATCGACATTCAGCAAAGATATGGGCCTATAACTGGGACACTGGGTGGGATCCTTCCCTTCCTTCGGTATAACCGTGACGTGGGCTCTAAGGGCGTCGGGGGGTGGGACCGCACCCTCCCTGAGGGAGTTAAAGTAGGCGACCAGCCAGGGGCCCAGGGTGGACAGGAACTTCAGATAATACCGGGCGGAGAACCCATCCGGGCCGGGGCACTTGCCCTTCGGGGCAGACTTAAGGACTCCCTCAATCTCAGGGAGAGTGATGTCCCCCTCCATACTCTTCACCGCCTCCTGTGGCAGAGAGGGCAAGCCCGAATCCCGTAGGTATTCATCTATAGTTCCGAGTCTTTTGTCCCGTGCCGACGGGAGTTCCCCACTCCGGACATTATAGAGGGTCTCGTAATAGGAACGGAACGTTTCCGCTATTTTGGGGAACTGTAGGATCGGGGTACCCCCGGGGCCATGGAGCTTGTGTACAAAGTGCGTACGGCCTTGGCCCGCAGGGCTCTAGCCAGCATGGTGTGGCATTTGCCCCCGAACTCGTGGAATCGCTGCGCTAAGTACCTGGCCTTCTGTTTCACCACGGTGTCGAGATGGCCCTGCAGCTGGGAGCGTAGCCCAGCCAGCCGAGTGGCCAGGCTAGGGTCCCCCCTACGCTTATTCTGGAGTTCCAGTCGGCGGATGGAGGCCACCAACCCCTCCATCACCTTCCTCCTGGCCCTCTTGAGTCGGGATCCAATCTCGATAAAGTGGCCTCTGACTACCGCCTTATGGCCCTCCCACAGGGTCCCCGGCGCCACGTCGTGTCCGGCATTAAGGTCAAAGTAGTCAGTCAGTCGTCGCTGAATTTCTGCAACCACAGTCCTGTCATCCAAAAGATTGTCGTTTAGGCGCCACACACATGGTTTCGGGAAAGGGGCAGAAAGTGTCAGGGTCACCGAGACGGGGGCATGGTCTGAGATAGTAACATCTCCTATGGAGGCCTTGGTCACACTGTCAATATGGGCCTGGCTGCACCACAGCAGGTCAATTCGGGTGTAGGAATTGTGGACATGGGAATACAAGCTAAAGTCCCTGCCGGTGGGGTGCAAGGTCCGCCAGCAATCAAGTACCCTGAGGGACTGAAGCGATTTATGGAAGTGACGCAGGGCAGCCTGCGAGAGGGGCCCCGTCCCAGACGTGGTGTCCACGGCAGGATCCGGGGCGACATTGAAATCCCCCCCCAGGCAGACGAAGCCCTCCCCAAAGTCTGATAACTCTGCAATAACTCTGTCCAAGAAGGACAGTTGCCGTACATTGGGCGTGTAAATGTTGGCCAGCGTGACCACCTGCCCCAAAAGGGTGCCCTTTAAGAAAAGGTAGCGGCCATCATCATCCCTCTTGACCCCCGTGACCTGAAAGGGGCAGTGCCTATGGATGGCTATTGCCACCCCCTTGGCCTTACGGATCGGGGAATTGCTCAGAAACCATTGGGCGAAGTAGTGCGTGGGAAGGGCAGGCTTCGAGGCATCAGTGAAGTGAGTCTCTTGTAAGAATAAAATCGAGGGAGCGAGCCTCTTCAACTCCACCCACAATTTACTGCGCTTATGGGGGGAGCAGAGCCCCTTGACATTATAGGAGACTATCTCCCACATGGGGGAATACAGTGGGGGCTACCACCCCCTGAGCGGGTACAGCAATAGGAGCGAACCATAGCAGTGCAGGAATCAACAAAACCCCCCAAACAGACAAAACACCCCAAGAGAGGGGGGGACAGGGAAAAGGATCCAAGAGATGCAGGCCCAAGAGGGCCACCGAGGTAGAGGAAGGCACAGGAGAAGAGGAGAAAAAAAAGAAAAAAAGCAGAGTCAGGAATAGATAAACAGCAACAACAGTAAAAAGCCAAAAAAATAACAGAACATTAGACATTCTAGCAGAGGGGAACACCCTACCTCCAAACGAGGGACTCCAGTACTAGGAGCGGCCTAGATGGGACCGTGGGTAGAAAGGCCCGCAAAAAGAACACCCCCTCCCCCCCACGTCCGCCACCCAAAGTCCAATAAGCATGTTCAAAGGTGGCCCCTCGAACACCAGTCCAAACACCCAGGATGGGTGAAGCCCGGGCACCCAGGGGCCCCCTAGCAGAAACAAGCAACCCGCATATAGCATAAAGTTTTCGGTAAACAAGAGAACACATTGCAATAGGCGAAAAACTAAAGTCCCGCGACAGTCCGCAGCGGAGGAGAAACATTAAGGTAATAGGCAGATATGATACCAGCAGCTGGACCGTGCGTTGTAGTCCTCCAGACAATCACCGGGATCCGGGACCCGGTCCCACACCCTCAGGCTGGGGGATCCAGATGCACGGGCGGCCCTGCCGCAAAGACACCCGGCCCTCGTTGTCTCCTGGGTTGACGACGTCGGCGGCGGGCCGGTACGGCCTGCCACCGCTCCTGGCGCTCTGGCTCCGGAACCTGGTCCACATCCAACCAGTCAGGGAGGGCCGTCGGGGGAAGCTGTAAAGTATCCAAGAAGCGTGGGAGGTCGGCACGATTACAGAAGACCGCCGTTCTGCCGTCTCGCTCAGCCATCAGCCTAAAAGGGAACCCCCAGCGGTACCGAATGTGATGATGCTGGAGGACCGCCAGTAAGGGGCGGAGAGCTTTGCGGGCCGTCAGCGTACGGGCCAACAGGTCCGCGTACAAGGCCACCGGGGAACCCTTGAAGCGCAGGTCACGGCAGGTGCGGGCTTTAGCCATTATGGCCGCTTTCACGTGGTAGTGGTGCAAGGTGCAAACGACATCACGGGGCTTAGTGGGGTCCGAAAGTCTAGGGCCCGGGGGGCGATAAGCATTGGCGATCACGATGTCACAGGGGTCATCCGCTCCCAGAATCGAGCGAAACAGGTCCCTCAGGGTCTGAGCCAGATCAGCAGGGGGGATGTCAGCAGGGAGGCCCCTCACTCTAATATTGGACCTGCGGTTATGGTTCTCCACATCATCTAACTGCCAGCGCAAAGAGTCAATGAGAAGGGCCTGAGAGTCAACCTGGGCCACCACATCTGCTAGGGTCCCCCTGGAGGAATCGTGCGCAGATTCCAGGTCATCCACCCGCTGGCCTAGCCTAGTCGTCTCCCCCTGCAGGGCTTCCAGTCTTTGGTAAATGGAGGATTCAGTTTTGTGCAGTAGGCTTTCCATATCTCTCATTGTGGGTATGGCGCGAATGTGCGCTTTTAAGTCCCATTCCTCCTCCTCAGCCCTCTCACTTGGGGAGAAACGGGCCCCAGAGCTAGGCCCCGGTGTCAGGTCAGGGAGCAGGGGCGATGGGGGTGACTGGCGTCCCTCTGGGGTAGGAGCAGGCTCACCGTTCAGCTGGCTGTGTGTGCTGTGCGCGCTACGGGCGCTGCCAGGGCTGCGCGGCGGCGATGTGTTGGTCGGGCCGCCGCCGGCCGCCATCTTGCCCAGCGTGGCTGCGGTCTGTGGTGTGCGGCCTCCGGCGAAATATGCGGGGATGCTGGAGGAACGGGTCCGCGGAGTGCGCTGCGGCTTCAGCGTCCCCTTCTTGTGTCCCTTGGCCATCAGCAGGTGTGTATCCGGGCTCGGTAACTGCGGGTTGCAGGCTGCTATACGGGCGCGGCGCGGGAGCTCAGGGAGAGTGCGACTTCACGCGGCCATGACGAGACCACGCCCCCCTTGTTTTTGTGATTTAAGGTGACCATACAGGATTCAATTACCTTAGGTTAATTATTCATGACAGATTTTTTATAGTAGTAGTGGGCACTGATTGTTATTAGACCAGCATAGGGTCTGGAAAGACTTGGAAAAGTGACAAATAGTGTTGAGCAGTATTATTAAAAATTTGAATATATTGATAGAATATTAGCTATTCGTCATTTCGCAATATTTCTCGAATGTTGTGCTGGATATTCGCAATGGCATATTATACTTCAACATTGTTTACCAGCATACATTGCGAATATTTGTGCGCATTTCAAATGGAGACGGCAACACAGACAGATCGCTAGGACCTGCTACGATCAATGGATAAGTAAAGCTGGTTCGCGAATATTTGCGAATATCTATGCGCGATGTTAGGCCATACAATACAGTTGAATCTCGAATATGCCTCTATATATTCACAAAATTACGCTCATACGATATGCCGCTCAACCTTAGTGACAAATGGCCCATTCAGTCCAACTAATATATGGCTTCAAAACTAGCATGCACTACTCCTCTTAAGCCAAACAAGGTTCAATGCCATGCCTCAACGAGAGGGAGATATGACCAGTGGTGGAGGGGGGCGTTATTTGTTTCCCCCACATATCTTGGCCAGATCCTTTGCTTATTAAGAATATGGTTTGGTCTGGAAGGTGGCCATCGGTCTGCCAAGACCTGGATAGAGGGGGATGAATGAACATGCCCCCCCCCCGCATCATACCATAGAGCCTGGGCATCATAAGGAAGCTGTTGACTAAATGTGTGTCTCTCCTACCCTAAAGCACAGTCCCATTGCCTGTTATTCAGTGTCAGGAACAGAACAGCACAAATCATCTTGTTAGTCCCAGTGTCCCATATCTAACCCATAGGTTACTGGGATTGAGCAAAATGAAATGAAATGTGTGTAGCGCTAACACCCGTGGGTGCGGCTGTGTGTATGTATTTTGGGGTCTTCTTCCCTGGCAGCTTCAGGCGACTCACCTCCCCTGGACCCCAGCCCAACACACCGAGGAAAGAAGGTTGAAATAATAATAATGGTTTATTGATTATAAAAGGTGCCGCACAGTGGCCGTCCTAATACCAGCCCTGTAAATGCGGGCATATATAGGCACAATGAAACAAGGGCAAAAAATGGAGGCAAACAGATTAAACAGCGCAGATGATAGATATGCAATCTAGTTCCTACAGTGCTCTAACCTCAGTTAACCCACTGACTGACTTATCAATTAAGCATTTAAAGTAGGAAGGTAACTCTGACAGTAGTAGACAGCAGTAGTAAACTAACAGGTGAACCACAATACCAATTTCCCTCTTAGCTGGCCAGCTATTGTTTAAACTA
>CM070034.1:170210632-170223251 GCA_036250615.1 Ptychadena robeensis
TGCGTGTATAGATGTCTGTAATTTCTTTTTTCAAAAACTGTAATAAAAACTGATTTAACAAAAATCACAAAAACAAAAACTAATCTGGCACTCAAGTCCAATTGGTTTCAATTTCATAGGTATGCTGTCTATGTATAGTCTTGAGCATTATTCACACACTGTTATTATATTAATTTATAAGTTATGTATCTGTAGTGATATTCTGTGTATATATGTATTTCTATATATAGACCATGACACCCTATAAATGTATATGTCTTTAACAAAATGTTACTTTTCTGTATAGAAACTGCTGAAGGATGAGGTCATGGCTTTTTACCTCTCTTGTGGTTTAGTTTTCTGCCCAGTAACTGTAAATCTCTGGGCAGAGGTTATTTAAGTTAGCAGTTAGCTGTTTCCCATGTCTTTCTTTGTTTCCTGGCTGCAGGTCACAGCTTCCCTTGGAGCAAGGTGTTCCCTTCTTCTTTCTGGGTCCCCCGCCGATATCCACGTACCTGATGCCACCGGCTGGCCCCCGTCCATGGCTAAAGACAGAGATTCCCTTTGTCCCTTTGTTTGGGGCCTTGGGACAGGAACTTACGCAGTATGTGTCACTAGCATCTGTCACCCACTTCATTGCACTGTATGGACTGTTTGAGGGCCCATACAAAGAGACTGAGATCAGTGGAGCATGGAGGGTGATGTGTTTTAGGCACCCTCTGTGTTGTGCCCAGCAGCGCCTTGTCTTGAGGAGGGAGTCCATTGAGGACTAACGCAGACTGATCCACAGTCTGCTCAGAGACTATGACCTTATGGACTCTTTGGAGGAGGAAGACTGAAGAGTCGTCCCCCCCCCCATGGGTCGATTTTGTCTAAAAAATAAAGCTTCAGCCTGTGTCTGTCCTCCCTCCCTGCAGTACAGGGTGGAATGTGCCTCTGACCTTGTGCTTGAACCCCATCCCTGCCGTCTGGGTGATGGTGAACTGTACTGTATATACTCCCTATAGGAAAAATGTAACCCCTAACCAGCTGTGTGGACAAGCACACAGTGTGTATAATATAAAATATAGGCATCCTCAAAATCCGAAAAGCACCTGCTCCAGTGAGTTACCATGGGCAACGTTACATCTACATTTATGTATTACCTAGAGCAGATCCGGGCAAACTGTGGCCCGTGGGCCATATCCAGACCCGTTTAGCCTTTTAATCTAGTCTTTTGTCACCTTGGTGTCAAGAGCTCTGGCTTCCCTCCGCTCATTCCCTGCAATAATTGGAGGATGCCTAGAGGATGATTCTTTCGGCCTCCTTATAGAGGCCGTAGATTGCCCACGTCTTCAACAGAATGTTTACATTTAATATTTTTGTTTATACATATATTACAAAAAAAATTTTTTTGTTGTTCAAAACTATGAATAAACATAACAATCATTTGATAGCATGTAATTTATTTCAGTTTAGTTAAGTTTTTTTTTTCATCTTTACGCCGCAATTTCCCAGTGAATACTAAAAGCAATAAAATAACATAATTAAATTCTAATTAAAAAGAAAATAAACAGCAATAACAAAACAATAAGGCCATGTGTCCACTGCTTTCATGCGGCAGTTGATTTGTGCGCGGTCCACACATGGGTAAGGCCGCGTTTCCTCCGCATTGGCTCTGTAATGCTTTTATATGATCTTCAATGGACACGTCTACAGCGTCACCACTTTGAGAACACAGAGTAGACACTGTCCCATCTTAAAAAAAAAAAAAAAAGCAGCGGACACGTAGCCTAAAAGCACAAAAAATCTGAATCAGCATATCCTAACCACAACTCAACATCAGCCAGGGTGTCAATACTTTATCCATATCTTCCAGCAGAAGGTGTGCGTTAGATGAAAACTAAACATTTGGTTCTTAAAGTCTTGACACCGGTCTGTTATATAAAGCAAATGGAAACAATTAACAATCCCCAAATATTTGAGTTTAATTGCATGTATGGCAAAAATAAAAACTTATTTTAAGTTTTAAAAAGGAAACTTTGTTACTTATATGTTTCATCTGGATTTTTTTATGTGGACAGGCATGCTGTCGCCCATCACAGAGATAGAGAGTGGGGAGAGGAGACATCTGCAGCACATCTGCCTATTGGCTCTACTGGCTATCAGTTCTCTTCCCTTCTCTGTGGATTGCACACCATGACCCCAAAAATGGCAACCAATCAGAAGACTGGGGGAGGGACAAGCAGAAAGCCGAACTAACAGGACCACGAGGGGAAGAAGCTACAAAAAGAACCGTATATATAATAAAAATATAATATATAATATAAAATAAGTAGTGTGTGTATAATATTGTAGTATATAAATGTATAGTGTGTGTGTGTGTGTGTGTATAGGTATATAGTGCGTGTGTGTGTACAGATATATATAGTGTGTGTATAGCTATATAGGTATAAAATTAGTATGCTTAGATATGTAGCCTGTGTGTATAGATATATATAGTGTATGTGTATAGATATATAGTGTATGTGTGTGTATATAAATATATAGTGTGTGTGTATAGATATATAGTGTATGTGTGTGTGTATATAAATATATAGTGTGTGTATAGATATATAGTGTTTGTGTATAGATATGTAGTGTATGTGTGTGAATATAGATATATAGTGTATGTTTGTGTATATAGATATATAGTGTATGTTTGTGTATATAGATATATAGTGTGAGTATATGTATATAGAATGTGTGTGTATATATAAAATGTGTGTGTATAGACATATAGTGTGTGTGTATATATAAAGTGTGTGTGTGTATAGACATATAGAGTGTATGTATATAAAGTGTGTGTATGTGTGTGCGTGTATAGACATATAATGTGTGTGTATATAAAGTGTGTGTGTATAAAGTGTGTGTGTGTATACACATATAGTGTGTGTGTGTGTATATATAAAGTGTGTGTGTATATAGACATATAGTGTGTGTGTGTGTGTGTGTGTATATAAAGTGTGTGTTTGTATAGATATACAGTGTGTGTATATATAAAGTGTATGTGTGTTTATATAGATATATAGTGTATGTGAATAGATATATAGTGTGTGTATAGACATATAGTGTGTG
Source organism: Ptychadena robeensis (assembly GCA_036250615.1). Lineage (NCBI taxonomy): Eukaryota > Metazoa > Chordata > Amphibia > Anura > Ptychadenidae > Ptychadena > Ptychadena robeensis. The sequence goes on from CM070034.1 coordinate 170,213,708, forward strand.
TGTATACATACAGCGAGGAACATAAGTATTTGAAACCCCACCTAGAAATCATGGAGGGGTCTGATGTTCACATTGTAGGTGCATTCCCACTGTGAGAGATTTCAGCATTTAAAAAAAAAATCAGGACATCACATTGTATGATTTGTAAAGAATCGCTGAGCAACACGGAGTTTAAGCTCTCTCCAAAGATTTCTATCGGATTTAGGTCTGGAGACTGGCTAGGCCACTCCAGAACCTTGATATGCTTCTTACGGAGCCACTCCTTGGTTATCCTGGCCGTGTGCTACAGGTCATTGTCATGTTAGAAGACCCAGCCACGACCCAAGGGAAGGAGGCTGTTGCTCAAGATCTCCCAATACATGGCCCTATTCATCCTCTCCTAAATACAGTGCAGTGATCCTGTCCACTTCACAGAAAAGCATCCCCAAAGCATGATGTTACCACCCCCATTGTTCACAGTAGGGATTGTGTTCTTGAGACGCAACTCATCCTTCTTTTTCCTCCAAACACAGTGAGTATTTAGATCAGAAATGTTCTACTTTGGTCTCTTTGGACCACATGACTTTCTCCCATGCCTCCTCTGGATCGTCCAGATGGTCTTTGGCAAACTTCAGAGGGGCCTGGGCATGTGATGACTTGAGCAGGGGAACCTTCCATGCAATGCATGATCTGAAACCATGAAGACGTAGTGTTCTACCAACAGTTACCTTTAAAACTGTGGTCCCAGCTCTCTTCATGTCATTGACCAGCTCCTCCTGTGTAATTCTGGGCTGATTCCTCACCTTCCTTATCATCAGTGATACCACATGACATCCTGCATGGAGCCCCAGTCCCAGGGAGACTGACAGTCGTCTCTAGCCTCTTAGATTTTCTAACAATTGCTCCAACATCTATTTTCACCAAGCTGCTTGGCCATTGCCCGGTAGCCATTTCCTGCTTTGTGGAGGTCACAGTTCTGTCTCTGGTGTCTGGTGACAACTCTTTGGTCTTGCTCATGGTAATAGTTGGGTGGGGTGTGGGGTGGACAGGTGTCTTTAATGAGCTCAGACATGTTTTACTAATTCACATTAATAAGTGGAGTAAAGGTGGACATTTAAAAGACAGAGTAAAGCCCCCCATACACGCTTAGATTTCCACCACTGTACAGGGCGGACGGTCTGCCGAGAAATCGGATGCTGATCTAAAGCTTAAAGGGCCTGTGAGTGGGGAAAGGTGCTAGCAGCTCCTCCCTCTCCCTTCATGCTGATACAGTGAGCAAAGGCTGGGGTCCCTAGATGCTGTCCCCTGGGTCCCCTAGCTGCTTGGGCCCTGATGATGGCCCGAGCATCTAGTGGTCCCTACGGACAGTGCTGGCACCCAAAGGGTGGCTGGCCTATTGTGACCCGAATTTTTGTCCAATTGACCGCTCGTGATGACATCATGACGCACGGTGGATCAGCCAAAAAATCGCGTCACAATCTAAACTTGTATGGGGGGTTTTAGGGCTTGTCCTCACTTGCATGGTCGGCCGCGGTGCGGCAGAACGCTTACATTATTTTAAATGGGCTTGTCCCCACTTGGGCGGCTGGCCGCGATCTGTAACATGGTCAGCAGCTACTGATCACGCTTATAGACATGCATGGACATGAATGGACATGTGGACGCAAATTTTAACCAATGTCGATGAAGGTGGGACTACAGCCACAACCAACCATCTGGCAGGGGCAGACCGCTCAGTCCCGCAGACACCGGCCGGGACCTAAGCATCTTGCGGTGGAGGCGGCATGTTTGTCCGGGCTCCCTCTCTTTCTAAACATCATAGACAGGCACCTTGGGGAGGGGGCGACCTATCACTATGCAAGCGTTAGGTTCCCAGAGCGTCTGAAGCTTGCTGTACTGGTGGGAACTTTTCCTATGCACCAGCACCCTGTGCCCCATCTGTACAGTCTCAGTTTCCCGGTCTCCATCCCCTTTTAGTTACCACCGATTACTCTTTACAAATTTCTACACTTTCTTCAGCCAGCACTTAACCTCCGCTATCTATGAGATCGGAGTGAACCCCGGTCCTCCCTCCGGGATGGTTAGCCCTAGATCTAGATCCCGGTCCTCCCTCCTGGATGGTTAGCCCTAGACTAGCCAGACTTACTCTTCAACGGGCAAGAGCTCTACCAACACCGCCAGCCCCTCTAGAGGGCTGTTGGCCCTAATGGGTAGCGGGCACACTATCTCCTGCTGTGGAGGTATTTCTAACGCCCTTTTCCCGGCTACCTTAACCACCCCCTTCCTGTGCCCCATGGGACCTTCTTGCTGTTCTGCTACCTGTCTCTTCTGCACACTGCGGAGGGCTTGGCTAACGGCCCTGGAGGGTGGAGGAATTCCCCATGGTGTTTCAGCTCCTCCCTGACTAGGTCTTGTATAACATTCATGCCTAACAGGATGGGGGGCCCAGTCCCTGTATCTCCTCTTACCACCGCCCCCTTCTTTCTAGGAATTTGCCCCAGAACTCTACCTCCATCCAGGTGATGCCCACTGTTGGGATGGGGAAATATTGGCCGCTAACAGGCTCACCATTTTTCTCTTCCAGAAGAGTCAGGGGTCCAGGCTTAATGTCTCTTACGGCCACTCGTACCTCTGGGCCATCATACTCGGCTGCTATAGCCACGACCTGCGACAACAACTTACAAAAGGCCTCCTCCAAGATGGTTCGCAATATATCCCTGGATTTCTTCCTTACGCATGGGTGTGCCAGTCCCTGTATGAACTGTTACTTTAGCCAGCTATCAGATACGGACCATATCAGATTTCTGCGTCTCTCACACTGACGTATGGTTCTGGCAAGGTCCTGCATTAGCAAACTTTGGGATGGTGTCCCCTGGGTTTTGCACATGCCCCATAAACTGTTGCTGCAAGGCATGCAAAGTCCCTTTTTCTCCAAAGATCCGATCCAGATAGGCCACAATCTTATCCAGGGTGTGCAGCACTGTCCAACGGGCTCCCCCTTCCTACACACTCAGCGCCATCTCTGCGTGTAACACCTCCCGTATGGCGTGGGATTGGATATGGCCTCGTATAGAGGTCCGACGCGTGTCCCCTATACTTGGGGAAGTACTGGGCCAGTGCCCCGACTGGGAACATGGCAACAGGCATAGCTGCAATCACCAGAGCTTCGGTTGGGGCAGCAGCTTCTTGGTGCTGTTCCATTGACACTACCCTGCTCGCAGCCCAAAATGTTACGAGGCAGGACTGGGGGGTTGTGAACAGGAAAGAACAGGCCACCTGCACCCTCCGCACTCTCTCCTCAACAGCTGGGCAAGCTGGGTTTGTCTGAACTGCTAGGGAGGTTAAGCATGTCACACTTTTACATTCTTTGCTAAACTTATTTGTTTAAATGACTTAAATACAAAGTCATATACATCTACTATTCTATTAATATTGATAATAGTAGAGTGTTGTACCATGTGAGTTATTGGTAAATACAGCAAGTTTGGAGTTCAAGTGATACCGTTTATTGGCTAACTGAAGTCATTAGAGAAGCAAGCTTTTGGGCTGTTGCAGATCCTTTCTTCAGGCTAATACAATTCTGTTTTTTGAAACTTACATTTACAGTGCTGCTTGAAAGTATGTGAACCCCTCAAGTGGTGTAGATGTTTCGGTTGTTTACCTTTTTTTATGATTTTGTCTCATGTCTATCCGACCCCCCATAACCAGTTTGTTGTTGTATTTTTATATGAAATGTCAGGATATATGTGCTTATCATTGCATGACCGTGTGGTTTAGTAGTGGTTTGTTTAGTTGCCAAAACTACTATGAAACATGGATTCTTAGGGTGTAGTGTGAATAAGTAAGTGAACCCCCAGCGGATGGGGTTAGTGAGCAGGTAAAGACGCAGCGTTGAAACAATTTGGGTGTTCTTGTTGTTAATCAATACTCTATAGCCGATCCAAATCGGACTTATGGACATTGGAAATGTTTTGGCCAGCATAATTAAAAGAGAGAGGACAACCATTATGGCTGAACCTCTGTTGGGTCTTAATATCACATGCGAGAGCACAATGGGTTTGACTGATGTCTGCAGCAGTACCGAGGGCCTGTTGGTTTTTTGGCGTAGGTGACAGCCCGTATCAGTTTCTGGGGGGAAAGGCTGTCTCATTAGTACCTATCTTCCAAAAGGATTTCCCTGTCCATCTCGCCTGTTAGACAGTATTACAAATGGAGGGCCTTAAATTTGCAGCACAATCTTTGCCTAGGAGATGTGGACGCCCATAAAAATATTAATCCCCAGAGCACCAGAAAATAATAATACCAGTTTTTTTGTAAAGGCCAACTCCTTTTTTTTTTATCATCACTCTAGACGAGGTGCAGGCCTCTCTGGGCAGTATTGGGGACAATTTTGGTGCATGTGCGTTACACTTCAGACGAAACCACTTGGACCATTTAGCCTGACATTTCATGGGAGGGGTTTGCTGTTGTAGAGGAACGCTTGCATTTTTTGCTTCATTATTAAATATATTTCATTTTCTATTTAAACTGCCCGTTTTCAGTTTGCCTAAGAGGCCTTGGATCAAACCAGAGGCCTTCTGGTTTGTTTTTATTTTTTTTAGGTCATTCTTTTCTGTTGGTTACAGCTGAGTTTTTCGGTTAAAATAGATTATTTGTTGTCACAATCAAAACCGCATGTTTAAAGTAGGATATGAAGTCAGAACCGGCACTGGATGACCTCTCCCTAACCGGTGAGTGTTTGGCGGTGGGTGGAAAGTGTGTGTTTTAACGTCTGGGGCGGCTTTTCTGCTGCTGGGCTGGACCGACTAGGGAGGGGGGACCTTGAACTGTTCGCGGAGAACAGTTCCGCGGTTTTTTTTTTTTTTCTTTTGTTTGAACGGAGCATGTTCGCCTCCTCCGTATTTTCGGCGGACAGTAGGTGCCCTGGTGTTCGACTCTTTTTTTTTTTTTTTACGGCCCGTTTCGCTTCAACGAGAAGGAGATCTAATTTGCCTCTTATGCTATGGTTCGACTGCGAGATCGTGCCGGAGGAAGAATCTTTCCTAATTGTAGTGCAAAAATCCGGCTTGGAGCAGGAAGTGACGTCAGTGACATCACATCCTGCGGCCCGTAACCAGGGACTGTTTTTTTGCGTTTGTGCCAGGTTGCGGTCAAGGCATTTTTTTGGATGTGACGTCCATGATGTCACATCTTGTTTTGTTTTTCTTCGTATTCAAGATTCCCCGCTAGAGGCGGGGGAATTTGTGAATGTGTCCGCGAACAGGGCGGACGGCTGGATTATTTAAAGTCTGACCCGCCTGTCCCTTTGCTTTTCTTTCGGACCAGTAAATTTTGGCGATGTTCGCCCATATCTAGGACGACTCCATATGCCAAGGAATTCATGACTCTTCGGGTTATCAACAGATTTAGTCGTACTAAGACACACAGCCCCTCAGTCAGGGAGTTGAAAGCTTTGGGGACGACGATGGATATGCAACTTAAGGACCAATGACCCCCAAGCTACAGCAAGAGTACAAATGGAATGGCTTCAGATTTGTAAAGATTGTGATTCACACTCTGGATTGGCCCGTCAAAGTCCAGACCTTCTTTTATAAGCCCCCAATGAAATGTTGTGGAGAAGCAGACCTGAAATAAAGTGTCGGTACATTGCCAGATGTCCCTCCCAACCGTCGCTCAACTGCTGAGTTCTGCAAGGCGGAGTGGGCATTTACAAAAATCCCCTTATTACGCAGGGATGTGACGAGGACTGGATAGTGGCTACAGGAGACGTTTAGGGGAAGTAATGGCTGCACAAGGGAGGAGCCACTATATGCTATCTAATACAAGCTGGTTGCATCTATACTGATGCACATGAAGATTTCAGTGTTGGGACCTAAACGCCTTTGTTTAATTAATATTGAAATATATCTCTTTTTGCGTGGGGGTCGACTATTTTGGACTGGTGTTTGCTTTACACATGGGATTTAGTGTAGGTCTGATAAGGTTCTTAAATAAGGTGTTGTTTGCAACAAACAGTGAAAATTGCTCTGGCCGGCGTGTCACATGACTTTCAGGTCGAATGAACGGTATCACAAAACAATAAAAAGGTATCAATATATTTTTATGTTCAACAAAAGCACACGTTTTTTTGACACACAGACTGATAGTGCGCGTGAAGGGTTAGTGCTGGCCACACAACGGACGGGTATGAGTCATGTGCAATCGGACTGGCGATCAATTAAAGGGTGTGTGACGCCCACCACGCTGTGGATTGATTGCCAGTCCACATACTCATCAATGTTAACGACATGGGCCACATCATTACCCGTACGTGGGGGACCTTGTTTCTCCAGTCCCACGAGCAGCCAGCTTCTGCGGCCTGGCTGGATGAGGCAGATGCTGCCCACTCTGCAGCCAAAGCCCCACCCCCTCTCTTATGGCCAGAGCTGCGTTGGCGTCCGTGTTGGCCATGCCCTCCCTTCAATCACAGACACAGACGCGTAGCGAACAACAGTGGATTTGTGGGCTGGCCTTAAGTGGACTCTGTGTGTCTAGGCTCACTGGCATCCATTACAGTGAATAGGGGACAGCGTCTGTTCCCTCTATTCAATGTAATGGATTCCGACAAGGTTTCCAACCTAAACATTATCCTGCTCGAAGGAACGGGATGGACTCAACGAAAAAGTAAACAGAGTTAGAGGAGAATCGGGAGCGTGAGCGCGCACGCAGACACTTTCGTAATGTCTCTAATTGTTCCTCATAAACCATGGTAGCTTAAAGGCCTGCCATACACACGCCGATGTGTTAGGCCGAATTTAGTCCCTGATATCTTCAGGCGATGCTAACGTGATATGGATCACGAGCACCCCGTTGCCATAGGGGCCCCCTCAGTCGCGGGCACCTTTGTGTGCCGGCCATACGCTGTTCATATGAAGATCGCTTCGGGTCCTTCAGTGCAGCCCATATGGATTGCTCTGACTTCGGCTTGCATCGGCCAGAGAAGATAGGAATGTCCGTTTCTATGGACGGCCAAACCGGGTGGGACAGGGATCTGCGCCCCCATGTGGGCAACATGCCGGTTAGCTGCATAATTCTGAATTCGACAGACGGCGCGAGCGCGCTATTCGCCCGTCGTTCTATGTAGTACAAATCTAGGCTGCTTATTCTAGGATATGGATGGCTCGCCATAAGTTAGGAGATAGTGAATCACAGAGTAGGAAGTAGTTCTTGGTGTGATGATGATAAGCGTGTTAGCGTGATCTTCACTCCTCTCGCAATTTTAATAATGTTCCAGACCGGAAGCAGAGATTTAATATGCTCAACCTAGGTATTTTCTTGGAGACCCCTACATAGCCTAGTTTTTCATATGATCAGAGATTAGGCCTTATTTTTATGAAGGGCGAATGTTCATAAAGTTAAGGAGTCCAAGTCAACATTTTCTTCAGTTAATGTAACCGAGATTTTGACAGATTAGAGGGGGGGGGGGGGTTATGGTGTAGTTGTATTAAAAAATCAGTGAAGTTATTAGTGCATTTATGAAGGATGTTCTCCCTGTTTTAACGTATTCCCAGTAGTACAAAGTTCCTTCATCCATTCCGATCTGCTCTGTTCTGGGTTTTCCCATCAGTACCATAACCCTGAGATCTCTTATGCTGTGGCCAGTGTTGCAGAATTGGGCTCCTACAGAGACATTGATTTTCTTGTTCTTGATAGTGTACCTATGTAGGTTCATACGCTGCCGAAGGATTTGGCGAAGTCTTCCCAACGTAGGGTCCTGTGGGGCATTAATACAAACAATAAACTGAAAATAAACTTTGAGTAAAAACGCTGGTAAAATCTTTGTAATGGTACAAATTATGGTTTAAATAACAGCTTCAATGTTTTACAAAAATAATTGCTCGTATTGTGATTGGTCAAGAAGAGAGGATACACAAACTACAACAATTCAGTATCATGTTACATTGAATCATTACAGTGCCAGGCAAGTACTGAGCAAGTAAGTACTTTACACTTTGTTCCCCATAAAAGTTGAAGTAATTGAAATCCTTACTTCCAAGCTTAGGTAATGTTATGTTCATCAGCATTTTAAATAGAAAAAATAATATAGAAATAGTAAGGGCCGTTTCTAGCAATTGGGGGGATGAAGGGGTTCAGCTACCAGAAAAGTTGTTAAGTGGGGAACAGCTACTAGTTGGGTGGGTGGTTGCTACCAGAAAGTTGTTGAGCTGGGGGGTAATAGTTGCACAATTATGCGCGTGCTGGGGATCTCGGGGCATAGTGGGAGGAACGCCCCTGGAAATATATAGCATCTAAAGCTGCCCATACACTCTTTCTGTCAGATATCCTTTAGATCTACCAACAACTATGTAGTGCCGGGTCCTCTGCGATTGAACACAGGTAGACTTGGTTTAGAATGTCCCTTTAAATTACATGGTTTTGGTAAAACAAAAGAAGATCTAAAGGAAATCTGACAGAGAATCTAAAGGTGTATGGGGGTCCATAAGAAGAGTAAAAGCAGAAAATGACGGAGTGTTCTTTTGTTTTAACTTATTTGCTCACAATATGTCCCTAGCATGATTAAATATGCTGACTGTGAAGTGTTCTGCCACTTTGCTGAAAGTGTATTCCAAGTATCAACTACTTTTTCAGTCAGAAGAATACTTTGTAAGGCTAATTCTATACTTTATACACAAGCTGGTGATTCCATTAGCATATCACCCAAAATGTCCCCCTGAAAAAACAAGGACAAGGGGACTTTGCAGGCCACAATTAGAATCTAGTGACATGTTATACATAAAATCAACAGATTTCAGAGATTCAGAACAGGAGTAATAGATGGTCATATCTTAATATATGCTGTGGGGGATCAGTAAATGAGGTACATCCATCAAACGTGTCTCTTTAGGGCTTCCTGTCTGTATTTATTAACAGTCCACTTGCCCTCGCAGGGGTTAATGGCGATCCAAATACAGAAACAAAACTTACTCGAAAATATCAAGCCTCTTGGCTTTCAAATGTTCAACATAAATTGTCCTTGTCTTCCCAGCAGCAACAGGCCTGGGCCTCACACTCCATGTGATCCCCCTGTTTCAGCTGCTTCAGTACCACAGGCCAGGGCCCCACACTCCTTGTGTCCCCTGTCTCCTACTTGGTCAGAAGCTGTTTCTCCAACTTCCATGAGGAGCCCTGTCACACTGGTCTCTGCTCCTATTGTGGAGACGCACCGGGCTCCACTCACTGGTTAACAGGTGTTAACCCTTGGAGTGTTCCTGGGGGAATAGGAAGGCCCACCCATTTCCATCCTCCCTATCCAAGAGTTCGGGACCCCATAACCAAAATTAAATAAAAAACTGTTCAGCAACCAATTGTTGCTGAGCAATACTTTCCCGAACTCCATCCAGGATAAACCACCCAATGGGATCACAACCTGTATAAAGGGGAAATAAGCCTCTCTGGCAGGACCCATCACAGCGGTCCTGTACAATACATATACATTAACATCAATGTCCTGATGATAATGTCCTGATGCACTACGTAGCAGTGATATATACCTTCCAATCACTATGTATTCTATCAGGGAGGACCT
>CM070034.1:170226381-170241858 GCA_036250615.1 Ptychadena robeensis
ATTATGGCGGATATTCGCGAAATTACGCGAATTCGAATATTGCCTAGTCGCTGATCACTACTAAACAGCATAGGCCAGAACAAATACCACGGAGGGCATAAACAACAAACTAGAAAAGCTCTCACGGAAGGCACGTCAACATTCAAGACATAAGGAAGTCCTTCAGCGGGCCAGTTCTCCAGCGGCAGCGGGGGCCGATCCCCCCGAGGGGCGCAGGCAGTGGATGATCGGCGGCGAGCTGAGCCAGAATTGGTGACAGACCACCGATGGCGCTGGGGTAGAATAGGCAGCGACGGGGCAACTCAAAAGTCCCAAGGAAGTTCGGTAGGTCCCCCAGCGTACGAAACACCGCAGACTTCTTGGCCTTGCGCGCTTTCAATTGAAAGGGGAACCCCCACCAGTACTGGATATCAGCAGTGCGGAGGGCATCCAACAAAGGGCGTAACACCTTGCGGAGAAAGAGAGTGTGGCGGGACAGGTCTTGGAGAAGAATGACCGGGGAGCCATTGAGGTCCAGGGAAGGCCGGTTGCGAGCAGCAGCCATGATCTCCGCCTTATCCGAGTAATGATGCATGCGGCAGATGATATCGCGCGGCAATTTAGGATCAGTTCTTGGGGCCAAGGGCCCGGTGGGCTCTGTCAAAACGCAGCCGGGCATCAGGAGGTCTCTGCAGAAGGGGAAGAAACAGCTGGGTGAGAGTGGGGAGGATGTCAGCAGTGTCCACCGATTCAGGGACCCCCCTCACCCTGATATTGTTGCGACGAATCCGGTTCTCTATATCATCAGATTTGTAATCCAGGTCCCTCAGCAGAGCATGGTCACTGAGAACTCTGTGGTGGGCTTCAAGGAGGTCTCTGGTGGTCTCCACCGAGTCTTCTAGCGCTACCACCCGGCCACCCACCTGAGTTAAGTCACGCTTGATGTCATAAATTTCAACCCTGAAAGCCCGCTCCATGCGGTCAACGCAGCGGTCCAAATCATGGCGGGTCGGCAGGGCCTTCAGATACGCCTTCCAGTCCCACTCTTCCTCATCAGCCGAGGCACGCGGTGAAAGGTGCCGGGATCGGGGGAGTGAGGGCTAGGGCTGCGGCTGGGGGACTGAGAAAACCGGGCCGAGAGCGCCAGCGCGAGAGGAGAGGCCCGTGGCGTGGTGTTGTCCGCCATCTTGAGAGAGGCCTGCGGGCGGGAAGAATCGGCCGAGGCAGCGGTAAAAAAGGAACGGAGGCGGCCGGTGCCCGCCCTAGCTGCCGGTGTGGATGCGGGCCGTTGTTTGCGCTTCCCCATGTGCTGATAGAGGAATCAGAGCCGGTGAGTGGGGTGTTCAGGGACCAGCGGGAGCCGGAGCTTCAGCAAGGCACGTCTTACCTCGCCACCGGCAAGCCACGCCCCCCCCCCCCCCCCCCCCCCCCCCCCCCCCACAAGTAGATGATCTCACCCTTAAATTATAAGTTAATAAATTCCAAATGGCAGCCAGTGTGCACAAAGTCCCAACAGAACGAAAGAGACCACCTGACAATTGTATCAGGATGGTTAATCAGGGGTGCACATAAGTGGTACTCTCGTACTCAAAAGGGGCCAAAAACCTTGCTCTGCGTATCTGCATTATTGTTACAAAGCTCATATGCTCCGTGTCTGGGCGGCCGCAGCTAAATGTTACATGTATACAATTTATGTCACTTGGATAATTGCAGGGAAACAGGAATAACCATGAAAGGTTGCAATTAGGGGTGTAAAATTTGTAAAGTAAATTAATAATCCCCCAAAAAAGATTGGACTTATAAGTGTGTTGGAGATCTGGGGGATGAAAGTCAGAGTATGCATATGTAAGGGTAAAATCTGACAAGAGAAAAGGACTGTGTGACAGTTGTAATATGACTATGAAAGGTTGACATTCGGACAGCTGGTAGTCTCAGGGGTTAGTTAATAAGCCAGAAAATGTCAGGGTTGTACTACTGAGGTATGAGATCTGGGGGTTCAAATGTGTTGTACTGTGAGAGTTACATGTGACCCAAAGCCAGCGGGTGACCTGTGGATGGAAACAGCTAATTGAAGGATCAATCAGGAACAGGGAGGTCCATCTGCAGCAGAATCTACCATGCAGGGGGCTGACACAGAGGACAGTGAGAAGGACCATATACATATGGGGCGAGCACCAAACACCATCTCCTGGTACTCATCTGATCTCACTAAAAAAGTTATGTGCACCCCTATGGTTAATAAGCTATAAACACACAAGAAAATTTATATTTTATATCTTTTGTCACCAATTAATTTCACAGAAAACCAGATCTAGAAGCCTACAACGTTATATCTATTAAGTTGTCCATATGAAAGACACCAGAAGGCAGTATCAAAGAAAGCATATTTATATTATAAAAGAAATATTATATTGTATAATATGAACATGAGTATTATAAGTAATGGAGGGCCAATAATACTTGGGAGGAAAGAGAGTGTCCCTCGACCAAGGGATCAGACCAAAAAAATTGGGGTTTTAAGGCACTTGCATCATCCAGAATGGTTGAGTAAAACAATTCTTCCTTTATTAATCATGAATAACAACACCGACAATCACAGCAAAATAAAAGGGATAAAGGGTACATAGGATGGATTCCGGTTCTGGCTTGGTATGAAGGAAATATCCCGATCTGGATATAAGAATTTAAGTCCAAAGTAGTAGTATCTAGGTCAAGATTGACTCTCAACCAATGACTTGGCGTTGTCTGTTTCTTGTGATGTTATTCAAGAGCTCAGTATGTGGGTATTTTCAAGGCCAGTTCACAGGATGGGATCAAAGGCTAACATCCAATCACAAGCATTTACCGGAAGACTCAAAACAGAAGGCGGTCATCTAACACAGGGGGTCCACCAGATCAGCCCACAATCTTAGTATTATACCTGGATCCATATTTCTGCAGGGGGAGGGGCTATCACAGAATGATCCTGCAGAGAATATGGAATCCAATGGAAGTACACACGCCATGTCTAGGACTTGTGGACTTGTGCTTTCCCTTACCCAGTTTCTTAAGTTCCATGACTCGTAGGGTTTACGTTTTTGGATTATATATGATCCATGGAATGTGGTGGTTCAAGTGGGGCCCATCACTTATCTACAACTCCTTCCTAAATATTCCAGAATTAAGAAATATGGAACAGGTATTCGCTGCTATTGTTCTCATGAGGTTATTGCTTACAGACACAACGTCTGACCTTTGTGGGTGGAGAAGGAAGTGGAGGTGTGAAGCCTTTTGTCCTTAGAGGTGGCTAATTCCATTACCTTTAGGATGGGACACAGGTAACAAAATACGTGAATTACAGGAAGTTAAGGGAGACACCAAATTACAGAGACTTTGACATAGTTAACAAAATATTAATAATATTCACTGGGCCACTACATGGCGAGGAGCAGGATATTCCCATTTTCCCCCAAAATCCCCCCCACCCATTCGCCCATATCAAAGTTGGCATCAAACATACAGAGTAAATGAATGAACTGTGAATGAACCTACAGAGTAAATGAATAAATACATGTATAATGTACCCCCTACGTGGGAGTATAAAGACAAAGGAGAAACATGCTGTAGCTCCAAAGTCCACAAAGTCCAGAATGTTCCATAAATAACATTTTGCTTAAAAAAGGACAAAAGAAAATCAAATACATATAAAAGACATTCAATGGTTTGTGGCACAGAGTGTAACATTGTTGTTTGCAAGTTCATATTTACACAGCTGGATGTCATTGTCAGTTGGTAACATGATGTAAACTCGAAACCCTTCATTATTATCTATATACATGAATCTTCGTTTATATGTTAAAAATAAAATATACAAATTTATACAAGGGACATTAAATATTTTAGATATATATCACATTTGAAATATATGGTATTACTGTATTTTCTGGCGTATAAGTCTACTTTTGAACCCAAGAAAATCTTCTCAAAAGTCAGGGGTCGTCTTAAACGCCGAGTGCTGAAACTTCTGAGCCAGAGAAGTCTGCCTGTCAGACATCAGAAGCGCCCCATTATCCCCCCTCCCTCTCTCCATCCTCGATGTATGAGATGAAGCCGACATGCTCATTAAAGGCTATGGCTGAAACTGTTATTGCAGCTCAAACACATTAAAACACCTTCACTGTATGATGTGACATGATATCAGATACATTTTTGATTGCCAAAATTCTTTGAATTAAATGTATACAATGTATGTCACTTGGATAACCACAGGTAAACATGAAATGAAAGGTTGCAGTTAGGGGTGTGAAATTAGAATGTAAATTACAAAAAAATAGGACTTTTAAGGTTGTTGAAGTATACATATGTAAGGCCCTGGGTCCACTGCCATTTCCCTGAGCTGGCCAAAAAAAGACACACGCCAGCACATTGCAGGCAGTTTTTCCATGTAATAAGAATTAAAATTACCATATTGAAAGCAAATCTGATGTTTTGTTTTTTTATTTGGTGTGCGTTGGAAGAGGGGAAGTCTTATACGGCGAGTATACCAAACTCTATATTTTAACTGGAAAAGTTGGGGGTCATCTTATACGCCCAGTCATCTTATACGCCGGAAAATATGGTACTTTCTATTTACATAGTCAAATTTAACTGAAGTATGTGTGATTGTGGGTTTCCCAAAAAACAAAAAAGGACTTATGGAGGCGCCCGTCATTTATCCATAATTCCTTGGTTTATTATTTTAAGGTAGACTAAAACACAGAAATGTAAAAATTGTGATATAAAGCTCTTGTCGACGCGTTTCGGGGCTCTCTCGCCACTTCTTCAGGACAAAAGCATGGTGGGGTCTGTTCATAGGAGAAAAGAAAATATATATGCACATAAATATGCTTGTATCAAAAAAAAATTATGCATCTATAGATAATTTCATTTTTTGGGATTATGTAGCACACAACGTGTATTACCTCTATAGGAGATATATATGTAAGGATATAGAAACACCATCAAGTACATATTACATATATACAAGACTAGTAGTGATCAAACTTGAAATTCATTACATATATGAGTAAAAAGTATATATATATCACATATAGGTTTTCAAATAAAGAATAGTTTCTACATGCTGCTGTATAAGTCCTCCTGAGGCATACAGTGAACACATACTGTAGATATGAAAAAAAAAATTATATTTAATATCTATAGTATGTATTCACTGTATTTTCGGACTATAAGACAGACCCAGTTTTTAGAGCAGAAAACCAGAAAAAAAATATTTAATAAGTTGTCACATCAATTGGGGTAATGGATTAAATGAATGCAATATCAAATTCAGCCAGTAGATGTCACTAACAGCAGTAAACTCTCAGCACAACCTCATCTTCCTCACTGACTGGGAGGAGGGGGGCCAACAGCTTCAGAGTCTCTCCACTGCTCTCCCTCTCCCGATCTTGCTGTTCCTGCGTCTGTGGAAGCTGCAGTGATTGCAGTTTCCATGAACACGGAGAGAGGGATAGATGGCAGTTCATCTATATCTCTCTTCATTGCTTAAACCAGCAGGGTTCTGGCCTTTGCTGGCATAGGCAATTATACCATTCAGATGGGATATCCTGACACCGCTCCCCGGCTAATCTCCTTGCTGGGAGAGCTGGCGGGAAGCCAAGGCGCGACCACTTGGCCGAGGGGGTCATGCATTTGGACGCAGGCACTTTTCCGGTTTTGGGGGTGAAAAAGTGTGTCTTATAGTCCGAAAAATATGGTATATATTTTTCTCCTATCAACAGACCCCACCATACTATTGTCCTGAAGAAGTGGCGAGAGGGCCATGAAACGTGTCAACATAACCTTTTAATCACAAATGTTATCACAATTTTCATATTTTAGTGTTGTTTTTGTCTACCTTAAAATATTAAACCAAGGAATTATGTACAAATAACAGACGCCTCCATAAGTCCTTATTTGTTTTTGGGAAACCCACAACCACATCTATATATTGATACCGAGGATAACAAAAGCGTTACCGCCTTACCATCCCCGGGAACCCCAAAGGCATCAGAAAGTGACCCCTAACATCCTCCTTCTATGGTTGTTGGCACATGAGCACAAACTCGTGTTCGATCAACCGAAAGGGTAAGAAACCCTATCCAACCATCAATAGAGATGGTCGAATTTTCCGGCTAGCTAACTTTGTGAGCTGATTGCAAAGTATCATCACCAAAATTGCTAGCGATGTAAAGAAGGGTTGTGGGAACATTGGAAAAAACAGGACTCTGGCTGGGCCACTCCAAAACTTTAATGTTGTTGTCTGCTAACCATTTCTTTACCACTTTTGCTATGTGTTTTGGGTCATTGTCATGCTGAAATGTCCACTGGTGCCCAAGGCCAAGTTTCTCTGCAGATTGCCTGATGTGAGCTTATCAAAACCTACCCCAACTTTAACCTACTTTATGTTGTTACACATGGCTGACTTTATGCTGCTGCCTTTCCCGTGACCCTCGCGTTGCATGTATTTTAGATAACAGGGATGAATGGGTGTTCACCATTCTCGACTCTTGCTACAAAGAGAACTTCTTATCTCTCATTCTTGTGGCGGAGAGGACGAGTAAAATGGTGAACTACCAGAAGGCACTTGTGGAGAGATTGCTCCATAGTTTTCCATCTGACAATGCGGCCGGCAGAGTCCGTACTTCCTTAGGCAACCGAGGAAGGGAGACAAGGGGAACACAGAGCAGTTACAAGAAAGGCAGGGCAACATTATCCAAGGCATGGGACAGTTTCATGACACCCCGCGAGCAAGCTCACCCTGAAGAGCGGCCTAATGGTACAAGGTAGGATAAGTGTTGGAAGATGGTGAAGGAATACATGGTAGACATGTCAGCGTGCTAAATGATCCCTTAGTTTCGTAAAACTACTGGGTGTACATGCTGGACACATGGCACGAACTTGCACTCTACGCCTTGGAGGTGCTGGCCTGCCCGGTTGCCAGTGTTTTGTCTGAGTGTATATTTAGTGCTGTTTGTGGCATTATAACAGATAAGCGTATCCGTTTGTCCTCTGGTAAATGCTGACAGGTTGACTCAAATAAAAATTAACAAGGCCTGGATTGCTCCTGATTTTTCAACACTACCACAGGAGAGCCTAGAGATGGTGAAATGTTCCGACTTGCTGACTTTGTGAGGTGATTGCAAAGCATCTGAAAAATATATAATCACCTACATTTTTGGCAATGTAGAGAAGGGTTGTGGGAACATTTGAACAAAAAATGTTTTGCCTAAGTCAAGTTCTAAATCCAAGCCGAAATTTTAATTTTCAAAAGGTTTACTTGATTTGAATTTAATTTGTGCAAAAACTATTTGTAGTGTACCCCAACCCTTTTGTACATCTCCAGTGAGTTTGGTGATGATACCATGCTCAGGGGCTTTGCAATTAATTTGAAATCGTCGAAATCTCTAGAGCTGTTGAAGAACATATAGGCAATTTCAATCTACCATTTTTTAATCTACTTTAAAACACACCACAAAAAAAGGGTATGTAGTTGAATCTTGTTTTCTCCTCCTTTTCATCCAGATTGTATACAGTGGATATAAAAAGTCTACACATCCCTGTTAACATGTTAGGTTTCTGTGCTGATAAAAAAATGAGACAAAGATAAATAATTGCAGGACTTTTCCCACCTTTAATATAACTTATAAACTGTACCACTCAATATAAAACAAACTGAATTATTTTAGGTGGAGGGAAGAAAAAAATATAAAACTTAATAATAATATGGTTGCATGAGCACACCCTTAAACTAATACTTTGTTGAAGCACCTTTAATATTCCAGCCCTCAGCCTTTTTGAGTATGAGTCTGTCAGCATGGTACATTTTGGGAATGAGTCTACCAGCAGGGCACATTTTGGGTATGGGTCTATCAACATGGCACTTTTTTGGTATGAGTCTATCAGCATGGCACATTTTGGGTATAAGTCTATCCACATGGCACATTTTGACTATGCAAGATTTGCCCACTCTGTCAAATCTGTCAGATTGTGAGGGCGTCTCCTGTGCACAGTTTTTTTTTAAAAAACAGATTTTTTTCTACTCAATTTGAAAGAGTCAGATTATTTTTTTTAGACAGTCCAGGTTTTTTTCTGGTGTCTGACTGACACACAACAGACCCAAACAAAACCAGGAGCTTGCCCCACATAAATGTAGGCACAATTCAGCAATATAATGTATTTTTTTTAAATGGAGATGGCCAAAAAAGACCAGAATTTATTCCATTCAACTTGCAACAGTCAGATTATTTCTTCAAACAGTCCAGAATATTTTTCTGGTGCCTGACTGACTGCAATAGGCCCCAACAAAAGCAGGAGCTTGTCCCACATAAATGTAGGCCCAATTCACCAATATTGTTTTTTATTTAACTGTTTTGGGCAAAAAAAGACCAGTCAATTTGAAAGTACTGAACCAAGTATAGTGTCCAGATGAGAATGAACTATGAATGCCTGCTAGAGAACAACAGTTTATAGGTAGCCCCAAAAAAAGTACTGAAACAAGTGCACAGATGAGAGTGAACTCTGGATCAAATCAAAGAACACCAGTATATAGGTAGCCTAAAAAAGCCCTGAACCTTGTTAAGTGCCCAGCTTAAAAGGCCTAGAGTCCTTGAAAGGTGAGGGTGGCTTCAAAATCGTGCACACACTACCCTCTCCCTGCGTATCCTCCATCTGTCATCGGCTGCTATGTATAGTACCCCGATGAAGTGTTCCGGCCATCCAGTCAATGTAATGCCTGCAGCTAAGAAGGCATTACAGTGAGGGAAATACTTACCTGCCCCTTGATTTGATGTCTCAAACCGCGAAAGTTGTGTGGCGGAGACTCGAGCATGGCTGCCAAAGACACATGTTGCTCGACCAAGTATCGCCGGTATTGTCTTTTCTAAAAATAGGCATGCTTCAGTAAAATTTGACTATGTAAATAGAAATTAACCCCCATGGGTTCATCAGGCAGAAATCGGAGCCACAGGAGAGCAAACTCACTTCTCTGTGTTTCTCCGATCTAATGAAGAGGCAGCTGCAGGGCAACGGATCACCCCCCCCTCCCTATGCTCTCCTATGTAACCTGGCACATCTGCAGCGCCATCTAGTGGTTGCAGTGCTAATTTACCTGATAAAGTGAATTATTGAAATATTCATTATCTGATATTGTGAGTTATTCACAAAGCATCTGAACATTTTATTATACTCAGGATGTCACCAGACTCCTGTAAAGACATACTTTGGGAAGTTACAGGCCTACAATGTAAAAAATGTTTTTTCCATTAAAGTCTATAGTGCGCTTTTGGTACAGAAATCTACCTCAGTAGTGCGCTAGGGAGGTTAATCATGTTTCTAAACCAAATAATTTAATAAATGTACTTGACTTTTACTTTCCAATTTTCCCTTAAAGTCCCTGATGTTCTATTTAGCAAACGTTTTGATGTATAAGTGAGTGTTCCTTATTGTTCTTGTTTGTATTTAATCATTGTGTACCATTCAGCTGTATAAATACAATTAATCACAAACAGTTTTATATGATTTTAGGAATCCTGAAACTCCACCACATTTTCTCTCTTGTGTTTGTTGTAGTAGAGTTTCATTACAGATCTTTCAGAATGTGTATGCTGGTCATCAATGGCAACAGGGGGCACTTTATTACAAGTCAGAGATGTTCCAGCATGTAAGGCTAGAAAGGAGTCATAGCAGATTCTAGCAACTTGTGGTTCCAATGTTTTATCATTTCTATTTACAGGCCACGTAAGTGAGAGCTGCACAAGCCTTTTATTTCCCACTAGGCCACAAGTAGATACTAATGTTATAATAGATGCCAAAGTCTTTTATTTCCCTCTGGACCCCCCCCCCCCCAATCCTTCTGGGTAGAATATGTTCCATGTTACTAGTTGTAAAAGATTCAACAATAATGTTCTTCCTAAAACTCTGACAAATGAGATACTGAGTTCTGCATGTAGATAAATGGAAAAAAGCTGCCTCCATTTGTAATACGTTTCTGTAAACCTGAAAACAAATATAAATGTCACTTTATTGACAGAGAATCAAATTCAAAGTTCTGTGCATTGCTTTTATATTACTCCACATCTCCTGTCCCACCCTCATCTCCAACCTGGTACATAAATACACCCCTACCTGCCCCACACCTCCTGTCCCACTTACATCTCCAACCTGGTACATAAATATACCCCTAACTGCCCCCCACACCTCCTGTCCTCCTTACATCTCCAACCTGGTACATAAATACACCCCTAACTGTCCCCACACCTCCTGTCCCACCCTCATCTCCAACCTGGTACATGAATATACCCCTAACTGTCCCCACACCTCCTGTCCTTACATCTTCAACCTGGTACATAAATATACCCCTAACCGCCCCCTCCACTCCTCCACTGACCTACTAATGACATCCCTACTCATAACATCATCACATACACGGCTTTAAGACTTCTCTCTACTCTCTGGAACTCATTGCTAAAGATGAATGGGGAGAAATCCCTGAGGAGACATGTGAGGAGCTGGTCTGCAATTATAGGAAGAGTGTGAGTGCTGTAATATCCAATAAAGGTTTTTCTATTGATTATTGAGAAGGGGATGAATAATTTTTGCCAGGGGTGTGAATAGTTATGGGCTCGACTGTATATATATACCTAATATAGGGCTAATCTTCTTCTACTAGATCCAAATAAGGTATGCGATCACTTGTTCCCCATTCTCCCAAACAGGACCACTGACTCCTCGGGGGGCATGGAGTAGACATAATCTCTGCACAGTACAAAGGTATTTGTTGTATGTATATTGATATATTTACAATGTTCATACTGTCATACTGGTGATCACCTGTATGTTACAATATATATTTATCCTCCATCTGTTTATTTGTAATCCTGCCTATCTCCTAAAGAAGTGGCAGTTGGACATGAAACATGTTGAGGATTCACACATAATTTTCTGCCTTTTGTGGACTGAAATATACAGACTATACTGTAATAAAATGTGTAAACTTCATTTACTTTCAATTTGTATTTGTAATTTCTGCCTTTAAAATTCCAATTTGTCACTTAAATTGTATATTCAAGTTAAGGGGTGCAAATCTAGTTTGAATATATAATGAGATGATGTAAAACGCACACACTCAAGGTCTGAAGGATTCTGGCCTATATACACCAGTAGCTATTGTTTGATTCCCAGCATCTTCAATACAACACAAGTTGAGGATCATCAGAGCCCTTCACCACTCAGCAGAGACAATCCCGAGCAGCACCACTGGAGGACTGACTGCTGCTGTTTTCTTTCCCCAGTATGGTATGGTCATACTGTTTTCTCCTCCCATCTGCTTTCCAGAAAACTAGTGGGGAATGTCAGTGATTTTCCAATAACTTATATTAAAAATATGTCATCACTCTTCAAGCTTGTTAAATGAGTTATGGATGGTGAATTGATTTATAGGAAGAATAACTTTTACACAACTTATTTATTTCATAAGGTGGACAGTAACTGGGCCCTCACCCTGATAAATCTATTATTATTGATGTGGATATTGTCAAAATACATTTATTTTGTAATCATTTGGATTACCCTGTGTAATTATGTTTGATGGACATGACATTATGCTGGATATCATTTCTTATGTACAATATTGACTGCAGATTTTAAAAAAATGTCTTCATTTCCATGTTGTCACAATATTCCAGATCCAGTTAGAATCCAGAAAACTGGAAATGCAGAATATAAGAAGGACATCCTACACTCAATCAGGAGCCCTGACACACTGCTCTCTGCTACTTTTGTGGAGACACACCTGGCTCCACTCACCTGCAAACAGGTGTTAACCCTTGGAGTGTTCCTGGGGGAATAGGAAGGCCCACCCAGTTCCATCCTCCCTATCCCAGAGTTCGGGACCCCATAACCAAAATTAAATTAAAAAATCTTTTGCTGAGCAATACTATTCCAAACTCCGTCCAGGATAAACCACCCAATGGGATCACAGCCCATTGGGAGCTGATTTAATTTAGAATGGTTGAAAGCGTAGAGAGGTTGACCATGTATTATGTGTATGGGTTAGCAGTGTGCTTTGCTAGGATTCTGTAAGGAGAGGTAACATGATCTTGTTACTGGGCAAGACAGGTGCCTGGTGAGTCAGTGTTTTGCATTTGAAATGGTTAACGAACATGCCAGAACATTCTAGCTGATTGAACTGTGACATGCCATCTGGGAGTGACCAGCCTGGGGAGAGGTATAATAAGGCCCAATTAAGGGAGGAGCTAGGTCTTTGCCAGGAGGGGACTGAAGAGAGTAGACCCCTCTTGAAACTTGTGGGAGGCAGGCCACACAGCCCTGTAGAACCAGACACCCTGAGACAGCTGAAATGTGATTTAAGACATCCACCCTTGTCCCCCACCCAGAGGCAAGGGTTTCCCTGGCCCAGCAGAGTGTCACCAGGTTGGAGGCATGCTAGTCCAGAGATTGAAGTAACCGTCATCATCTGCTCCCAGATGGTTGGCATGGCCATGGCATGGATTGTGTTGCTATACCGTGATGACACCAATAAATGGGTACCATATCTTACATCAAATGTGTGTGGAAGCTTTTTTGGGATGTGCGCCATGGCCGACGATGGGGACACCGTCCCAGCTATTAGTGAGAGAAAGACAAAGCTGCTACAGGCCGGGTTGCAAAGCAATAGTTCTACTGCTCCTACCTGCTCCCTTGAATGGAAGTGTATGCTGTAATGGATGACATTGACGTCTGGCTGCAAGGCAATAGCAGACTATTCCAAGCGGCCTACCTGGCCAGCGGGGAGGCATGCAACAGTCTACAGAGACCCAGGGGGTGAGATCAGAGAAAAGAGTCTAAAAGTTCACATGTGACCCCGGTACGTGTGGGGGTGGTGCTGCTAACTTACATGAGCTTTCCCGATACCATTCTCTTAATATCTTTTTTCATATTGTCACACTTTAAACTTAATAATATGGATTTGAGGTTGTATTACAATTTCACCACCAGATGGCACAACAGACAAATAAATAATTCCAACTGTGTAGCCTCTTATAAAAAGAAAGTTCAGTTGTGCTGTGGAAGTCATTAAAAACAAGTAAAATAAAAAGATATGGAAAAAAGTAAAAACCCAACACATGACAAAACTATACAAATATATATTTAGATATATTTACCACATTGGGTAAAGTTCCTTGTTTCAAAACAAACATTTAAGGGATCCACATCCAAAATAATTACAGGTTAAAGACCCCCATACACCTTACAATCTTTCCATACAATTTCTGTACAATCAGCTTTTCTTCTACCAAAACCATGTAATATGCGGACCTTTCTAAGCCTTCCAATCACTATGTATTTTATCAGGGAGGACCCGGCACTACATACCAGTGATATATATCTTCCTATAACTATGTATACTATCAGGGAGGACCCGGCATTACATAGCAGTGATATATACCTCACTATGTATTCTACAGGGAGGACCCGCCACTACATACAGTGATATATACCTTTCCATCACTTTTATTCTATCAGGGAGGACCGGCATTACAAGCAGTGATATATCCTTCCATCACTATGTGTTCTACTCAGGGAGGAACCGACACTACATACCATTGATATTATTTTCCTATCATATGTACCTATCAGTGCGGACCCGCCACTACATAGCAGTGATATATGCCTTCCGACACTTGTTTCTATCAGGGAGGACCCGACATCTACAGTAGCCGTGATATATACCTTCCAATCATAGGTATTCTATCAGGTTGAACCCGGCAACTCCACCGCAGTGATATTTACCTTCCAATCACTATGTTTTCTATAGGGAGACCCGCACTACACCGAGTGATATTTACCTTCCAATCACTCATGTTTCTTTTCTATCAGGGAGGACCCGGCCCTACATAGCAGTGCATATATCCCTTCCAATCACTATGTCATTCTATCAGGGAGGACCGGGCACTACATAGCAGTGATATATACCTTCCAATCACTATGTATTCTATCAGGAGGACCCGGCACGACATAGCTTAATATATACCTGTTCCAATCACTCTTTACTTCTATCAGGAGACCCTGCATACATAGTTGTTGGTAGATCTAATGAAAATTGTAAGGAGTGATCTAAAGGTGTATCTGCTTCTGTGGCCTGTTTCTATCATTAGCAATATAGAGAAATTTCAAAACCACTTGTTTGTTATGGTATATAATTTACTGTTTTTGCTTGGGGTCTAGTTTAATACATCAGTATGGCAATAGACAGGACCTGGAGCAGACAGAAATGTGGACATTCCAGCATATGAATGGCAATGACCAGACAGTGTAGGGGTTAACATAGAGGAGGACTGTTCATCTGGAACAGCATAACAGGAGGGAAGAGGAACAGGATTATGAAGATTTGTTGCAACCCAGGTACATGTGACAGAAAGATATTCAGGGAAGTTTTTAAGCAGCACTGCTAACAGGATAGAGGTGGTAAGAATAACAAAATGTAACAAATAAAAAAGAGACCAAACAAGGACTCATCTGTACGTGTACGATTTCAAATGCACTGTCCCATATGGGGGACTACCAAATTACACATGGGTGGTTCCCAATGTATGTTACCCAGACCAGATTGCTTCTTCAGGAATCAGATATGTTGCAACTGTGCATTAAACTGATAGTAAGATGTTATAGCCGTGCATGTGGTTACGATTGTGATACCATGGATCCACCAGACACTTGGAGATGGAACACCAGTGGAGACTACCAATGTCGCCAGGGGCTGTATCTGTCAATGCTCCCAAACTTATTATCCAAGGGGTTACTAGATTATGATCTTTTATTGGGTTGGGGAGGGCTGGCCGGTACAGGTGGACAACCCCCAATAAAACTGGTGCATTTAGATAGGGTAGGCAACCACATACTATGTCTGGAGGGTTATTGCACAGATCATTTACATAGTCCTTTTACTCATATCTCGGCCTACTCAGGGCTCTAAACGTTAGACAACCATTTATCATTCTGTAAAGGTCTAGGTTTAGGCTCAGAGCCCAGGTGAAGAAACAGCAATAGAGGCGCTGGCAGGATCAACAGTGGTAATCCAGAGGGAGTAATCAGAAGAGTAGCCAAAAGTGTCAGATAATAATGAAGGGTTGCCCAGTAACATGCATGGGTCAAATTCCAATCTGTCAGATAACATAGGGAGCAAGATAAAGCCTGTGCCCAGTTAAGGTGGCGTGTTGTTAGCCCACTTTCAAAAGAAAGGCCTTTCTAGTCATGACCTACCCTAGCCTTGGTGAAGGGGGTCTGGCACACCTACGTACTAATTGTGCTCTTCCATCTGTCAGGCCAGCCGGTCTGCCTTCCCCATATCCCTTTTAAGGGTCAATTGTCTATTGTATTTAGGGATGGCTATACTTACAGGGTAACCCATACATTTACAAAAGTACCTGTTAAGATCCTTCGGCACACAACCTGGATTAGCTCAGGGGCGTCAGGAGCAGG
>CM070034.1:170297085-170310594 GCA_036250615.1 Ptychadena robeensis
TACAGGTGTGTGTGTACAGTGTGCTGCAGTGACGACGCCCACAGAATACATCACTTCCTACAAAAAAAAATCTGGAAGATTATTCATTCGTGTTTCCGACGATTATTTTCATTCGATATTTGCGTCGGTTGTACAAAAATCGAACAAAAATCTAATTACCTTCCATAAATGGACGAACGAAATCCGATAAAAAAAAAAAAAAAAAATCGAATCTGAAGTTGAACGAAACAAAAATCTTGACGTGTAAACCCACATGAAATATGACACTCACAGGAGAACCCTGAGAAAAACGTTAGGTTAATCCTGGTGAACCTTGGGGCAAATTTGGTATTCTCTAATTAAGTTAATTTTATCTGGGAATCTTTTATAAATACATAAATTCAGATTGTCAAATTAACAAAATTAAGGTTTGAATTACACGGCCATTTCCCAGGCTGCTGTGAATAGGGGGGGGGGATTTGGCTGCCGTGATGAGAAGTTTCTCTATACGGGAGAGACACTCTCATCGCGGCTAATCACCCAAATCTTGCAAGACTGGGCAAGCGAGAGTTCCTAGAGCCGCAAGGGGAACAGATGTCCCAAATCCAATTGCGGCTGTATGACATCCTCGACGAGACAGTGGGAGGGGAGCGCTCGGAAAAAGCGCTCCTCCTGCTGTGAGAAAAGGGTTTTTTTTATTTTCAATTGCGGATCTCTGCAGCAGATACTGCTGTGTGACTTACGAGGTGGTAGGTCCGCTTTTATCCTGATATACAAAGACGTCCCACTGATCATTTTCAAAACTTAAACTTTTCAAGAAGGATGAGAAAACACGCACAATACTGAACAGATCACAAACATTAGAACAAAAGAGAAAACAGAAAGACATTGTCACAGATTGCAGTGTCACCCAGCGATCTGTAACCACAGATGTGCCTTCCAACAGTTCGGCTGCTACACATCCCAAACAGCAGAGGACCAGGACCTTTTGGAGATCAGCTCCCTCTGCTGGTGGAAGTGAGGCTGGCACATGATACTGCTTCCTCTCCTGGCTGATACCTATTATCACTCACCTGGAGCCTTGACCAATCATACAACCTGACCTGTGTATATAGGAAGCCTTAGGCAACAAGGCATTGCCTGATCAAAGAGTTCTTTATGTCTCTGATCCACAGGTTCTACTTCTTCCTAATGCCTAATCATTACAGACCCCTGGACCGTCTTCGACTACCCCATTTGCCGCCTGCCCTGACTACCGCCTGTCTGACTATGTCTCTGCCTGCCGTCTTGGTACCGTGCTTTGCATATTCAGCTGTCAGCCACTGCCAAGTAAGTGTAGCTAGGGACCGCAACCTGGGGGTTCCCCGCAGCAAAGTTCCATCGCTCCTTGCGGGGTGCTCTGCACCCTGTTTATGCTTGTTTGGTGGCACGGTGGGTCCACTACTCTCTCGAGGTTTACCCATGACAGACATTAGACAAAAAACACACCGGAACACTTAATAACAGACATCAAAGCTACTGACTCCCCACCAGGGACCTGTATTTGTCAGGGAAGTGGAAACCAATCTAGGAGAACCACGTTTCATTTTACCTCTGCTGGATGGAGGATGTCAACTCTTCCATGTGCATGATATCAGAGATACGGGAGAACCACTGACCTACCGTTGGTGGTGTAGTTTGTTTCCACAGTAAGGGTATAAGGGCCTTGGTGGCCTTGAGAAGTGGATCAGGATGGATTTGTTGTAAGTGTGCACTGACATGGGCGTAAGATGTAACATCATGAGTCAATAATTTGTCTTTTATGGAATGGTTTATTCTGTAACACAGACATGTTATGTGATGTATAGCTCCTCACAATAGATATAGATACCTGACCACATGTTGTCAGGATATACTGTACACTATGACTATGTTGTGATTATCAATGTTGTTACACTTTTGAGTATGGATTATATTGGTTATTTATTGCATTGTAGGTAAATGTACCTGAAGTACCACCTACCTTCGTGTGGATGACAAACCTGGGACCTTCACTTGACTGTTTTTCTCCCCTGATAAGGCCCTGCCAGGGGCGAAACGTGTCAGGGGATGTTTGCTGAGGGGTATCAGCACCACCCCCCTCTACCATGATAGTGCCCTTCGAGGACTGTGTGGTACCTGGGTTTATCTTTGTAATTTTGTACATTTGGTGGTCCTGCCTGGCCTCTGTGTTCACTTGGATGGCCATTCAGGCCTTTATAGATGTCATGAATTATCTCACTGTGTAATAGTACGCTTCCCTCTTAAAAGTCCCATGGGATTGGCAACCCTTTCTTGGGGGAACTGAGCTCAGACCCTCGTTTGTGAGTTATTTGAGATGAGGCCGCCTAACCATTACTACACCCAGCAGATGCCCACCCTCTCCATTGTTCTGAAAAAACAGGTATGCTTTTGGATCAGTACCCAAATCTATGTCTGTCAGATCTGTACAAATGGAAGGGAAAGAAGACAAAAAAGCAGACAATTTAGGGCAATCCCAAAAAATATGTTACAGGGTCCCTCTAGCACTATGGCACCACCAGCCGCCTCAAGAAGTTGGAGGTATGCAAGATGCAAGCTAAGAGGGGTATGGTACCATAACAATTTGGCTATGGAAGCAGTATGAGCCTGGAGCAACATACTACTGATAGGGTACAGTCTAGCTCAGGGGTCCTCAAACTTTATAAGCAAGGGGCCAGTTCACGGTCCCTGAGATTGTTGGGGGGCCGGATTACTAGAAGTGTAGAATGTGGACTAGGACAGGTATGAGGAATGACACGGAGCGGTACTGCAGTCAGTGTGCTCAGCCCCAGTTCCCATATGTAAGAGGTTACTTGAGTAATATTACTTCCCTGACCGTGTGCCCGAAAGGAGTTGCAAAAGTTTAAATCCCTGTAATCAAACTCACCCATATCCGGCATCCACAGGTATTGCTATGTGCATTGCTATTTGCTAATTGCTTTGTGTATTGATATGAGTACTTTCATGTGTACTGCCATGTGTATTGCCATGTGTTTTGCTATGTGTTTCTTACTGGTCAGGCAGGCATGTTATTCATTTTTAGAATGCTGTTGTGCCCAAACCACGTTAATTTCTCCCTGTCCTTCTTAAAGGTTGCTACCAAGGGCCCAAAGTTTAAAGCAAAGGTTTTAGTGAAGTCTGATGGTATCACAATCTCTAAGTATTTAATGTGATCCTCAGCACAATGCAAAGGGAGGTTTTGCTGTAGTAGGCTTAAACTTGAGTCAGGGGGGACAGAGTCAGGGTTCCACTTACCTGTCCAGGTGTATTTGCCAGCACGGCAAGCTGTGTGAATGCTCCGATGTCCCGATGGTCAGGTGATGAAATGTAAACAAATGGCACAACACTGCCATCTACTGGATTATTTGTGTAATTTTAATAGCAAACACTAATGATTTAAATATCAAATACATTTCCTTTTGCATGTATTGGTCCCAATAATAATAATAATTAAAAAAACACTTTTTAAATGGAAACTTATTTTCATTCTGTGTTCTCTTTATTGAGGTTGTGGCATGTTTGATTAATTCCTAGGGACAATGGCACTTTCTCTATATTTGTCTCATTTAGAAAACTCCACTATCTAACTCTGCATTTCTCACCCTAGGCTTATACTCCAGTCAATACATTTTCCCAGTTTTGTAAATAAAGTTAGGTACCCTGGCTTATACCCTGGTCGGCTTATACTCAAGTATATATGGTACTTTGTAGCCAGACAGTTTACTAAACTGCCTCAGTCCCTTCATGAAATATGGCAGAGTCATATGTAAAAGAGAAGATGAGGTTGTCCACATACCTTGCAGACACCTTGTGGGTCCACAGCGGGGTCACTAGCCCTTTTATATCAGGAGATGCTCTCATAATCCTTAACAGGGATTCCATGTAGAGGATGATGCTAGCCAACATAAAGTTGGGTAAAACTGAAGCTGCAAAAAAGGGGAACATTAGTGGAGGTGTCCCACCACTGCTGTGAGGTTAGGGAGGGGGTGTCCCACCCCTGCTGTGAGGTTAGGTAGGGGGTGTCCCACCCCTGCTGTGAGGTTATGCGGCTGTGGGCTCTGGCTACAAGGGAACTTGGGAAGGTAGACATCACTGTTAACATCTACCTTCCCAAGTCCCCTTACGACCAGCAGCCAGCCTGCATCACCGGATTCAGATCTAGATTCTTACCTGCTATTTCCTGGAATAATATGAGATATTTCATCTTTATTCGCTAGGCTTCCGGGGGTTAACTCAGGGTGCAATTTAGTGAGTGGCCACTGGGGACATTTATAATGGTTTTCTATAGGAACATTCGTCTGTGCACATTTCAATGCAGAGCCGAGATTAGGGACTTATCCGGCTGTCACTGCGTTGAGTGATGTCAGGCTTTTCCCAGGGTACTGGGGCATGCGTAGTAAGAGCCAGGGCCAGGGAAGAGGGGCTGCGAGGGACCGTCTTTAATAACTCATTACAGGTAAGGTTTGTTTTATGCCGTCCACCCTATTATGGGCACTAGTACCATTCATACAAACATGAAATTCTGGTTGTAGGTCCGCTTTGATACTAAATTGCACACTGTTTCCTCTATAATTTACTAGTTAAAGTCTGTTCTATGTAACAACACACAAGTGAAGAGACTGTATTATATTTCAATGAAGAAAGTGGATTTCATAATGTATTATGTATTGATGGAACAAGTTTAAACCAACGGCAAAGCCTTCTGTATTCCAACATTACCATCTAGTGGACAAAGATGATTATTATCAGTATATCACACAACGGCGGATAGTCACATAGATGATTAGGGTCTATGTATCTTTTTCATTGTTTTTGTCCTTTTTGTAAGTTTTGCCAATATAATTTTTTTCATTTCATTTTACCATTACATAGGTTCGCTTTATATCGTTGTGTCATATACAGTAAATATATACTAACCTAGACTCAGGAGACAGGGGAGGTGTTTTTGTCTCATACTATCTTGTTACTTGATTTTTTACTTATTAAACGAAATACCGTGTCTCCCCTATAATAAGCCATCCCCATCAAATAAGCCACCCCCCGATTTCTGCTCAAACCATTCAAATAAGACACCCACCGATACCTGCCCCTGCCTGAATCTTCCATTCCGGTGGTACAATGGGTAACTGCAGTGCAGGAAGGACAAGCAAGCTGCTGATCCCTGCCATAACAGAGTCTATTACCCGGCCGTACCAGTAGAACCCAAAAAAAGTGAGCCAGTGAAGGGAAAAATGATTGCCATTGAGTGATCAGAAGGGGACAATGATTGGCACAGAGTGATCAGAAGGGGACAATGATTGGCACAGAGTGATCAGAAGGGGACAATAAATGGCACAGAGTGATCAGAAGGGGACAATGACTGACACAGAGTGATCAAATGGGACAATGAATGGCACAGAGTGATCAAAGGGGACAATGATTGGCAGAGTGATCAGAATAAGACATCCCCCAGACCTAGGGCATATTTTGGCATTTCCAAAAATATAAGACAGTGCCTTATCATCATGTTTTATTTTGTTTGTTTTTTTACTCTGTAGGAAATATTAAACATCAACATTTCATATTTCTTGCCTTCACCAGGAGGGGGCTTTGGTAAAGAAATTACAAATATTACAAAATGAAGGAATTTCTTTAATCTCCCTAGCGGTCAGCCCATACTGCCCCATTAAAAACATAGTACTCTGCTCATAATCCCGGCCCTCTCTCCTCCCCTGTACACATCGCCGGCATCATCGATGACACCAGCAATGTGTGCTTGGAAAGTGATGCCCTTCCATTAACATGGAGGTCTGTTAATGATGATGCTGCGGTGACGGCGCTTTCAGGACAGGTACATTTTGAAAATCCAAGGTCATCCAGAGTTTCTTTTGTAAATAAAATCTGGACGAGCTGGACTCGTCTCATACGTCAGGGGGGTTTAGTGTATTGCAATATATTATGAAGAACAGTTAGTGTGGGGGTTAAGCCTGAAAGGGGGGCTTTTAATGACCTCTATCCATACTATACCTATTTAGGGATCCTGCCCATATTTCTTGGCAAAAACTGAAGGTTCAAACCAAAAGGGGTTATTAGCAGAAATGACACAAAATTTGCAGAAAATGCCAAGCCACCAGCCTTGCAGACATCAAGACAAATGGTTTCCTTTACCTCAGAAAATTCTGTAAAAGTCCCTGTATTTAAAAATTTTTTTAAATTTAAAATACTGTAGAGCAGTGGTTTCCAAACTTTCCTTGCAGGGCCCCCCTTTTCTATTTAGAAACATTATAGAGCCCCCCTCCCCATTCAAATACAGGTTCAGAATGAGGGCCAGTGCCCTCCTGGAATACCTTCGCTGCCCCCCAGGGGGGCCTGCCACCCATTTTGGGAACCACTGTTGTAGAGGATGTCCTGGATGGCCGGTGTATCTCCCATTATGGGCTATGGTGCCAGGTGTATTCCGGGCAAGGAATCCAGGGATAGAACCTTGGTTGTCATTTGTTTAGTGTGTTCAGGGTCCCGGACTCTGGAGTGGGAGGGAAGAAACAGGCTGGGCCAGTCGACAGACAATAGGTCAGCAGTTTCAAGCTCTCAACGCTTTAAAACATTATTGCTGCCTTTGTATTTACTCTATATTCCCTTGGAGGATCAAACAGTTTTACCTGATTCTAAAAACGTTAAAATTTACCTTTTGCAGGGGTCTCTGGGAGATTACTGGTATGATACCCCAATCTCCACAACAGTCTTAAAAGAGAGAGAGCTCACTGGGCTCTTCTGGACCCACAGCTTGCACTTTCTTAGGAGGGCTAGTCCTCAGTGTTTATCCACCTATCTCTGTGCATTAAAAATCTCTTTAGTAAAGAAAATTTTTAACCATAAATCTTATACACAGGGATCTGTTAAGTAGTAAGAGTCCAACACACTCGTCAACATAAACATGGAGGATATGTGCAGTCTTATCACTGCCTCTGAGCCCAAGTGGCAGGGTACATAGCTTAGGTAAATTTTTATAGATAAGCAGCACAGGCAATATTCAAATGAAAAGACAATTCACACATTATCCAGTCATTATTATTTACTGTAAATATCCCCACTTGTACATGTGAATATTGGGAACGCAATGTGTATTGTCACGGTAACACCTAGTGGCAGAATGCAAAATAGCAGCTGCAGTGTAATCACCACATGAGACAACACTCACAGAAGTAATTCATGGCAAAATCGGCACTTGTTCTCAAAGTGCCGATATGCGCAATAAAAATTTACAATTACAATATTTACCCTCAACACTAGTTGCAAACCAGAATGGAGTGGTGCTGACTATCCAGAAGTTGTCAAGCCTTCCCCAGGGCTGCATCACATGCCCAACAGGGAACAGGGAACTCACATGTTAGCTCCCCAGGCCTGTGGCTAGACCTGTCTCCCAAGGGGGCTCCCTTGAAGTCAGGTGAGAGAGCTGGTCCCAGCTCTCCAAAAGACACTTGGCCCTTACTATGAATGATATTTATACCCTTTCTGAGGCTCAGCACCATCTCTGTACTGGGCTGAACTAAGTGCAGTACAGAATAAATATATTAACTGTTTCATAGCCATTGCATTATGGTACAGATTTAACGTTTAACTTACTTCATGCAAACACTACATGTCCTAGAGTTTCTGCTAATGAACAAGAAAAAGAAATAAAGGTTATACTTGAGTTTAACCCTCTGAGCGTTTGCCACGTGGCACGGTTTTTTCATAACCATGCCACGGGCAATCGCGGCGGAGCACAATATGCTCCGCCGTGATTTCCTGCTCAGCTGGAGGTCATTAACATAAGCCTTATGCTGAAGAAAAGCGACGCCCCTCCAGTTTGACGGAGGTCTATGGCGCCGCCTACCCCCGCCCCCTTCACGTCACTGGTGACGCGATCGGGGACGGACCCGGAAGCATCGGCATACATGCCGGTGCTCCCGACCGCCGTAGGAAGACGGCGATACCTAGAGCGCGGCTCTAGTTAACTGGGGCCGCGATGCATGATGATGATGCATGAAACTCAGCCCGAGTTAACTCAGGCCAGACGCTCAGAAGGTTAAAAGGATGTTCATATTCAAGATGAGAATGAACACGAATACAGAATATTAATAGAGAAGAAACATTTGCTGTGTGACCTTTGAAACAAGAACTTAATGGCAGTGTACAAGTCGGTCTTGATTTTTTTGTCAGAACAGAAGTACAAAAAGATATTCCAAGAGGAGAATCAATTCTTTGAATCAACATCCAAAGCAAAACCAAAATGGATTTTAACATAAAAAGAAGTATGCCCCCCTAGTGTGGGACACTATAAAATGTCACCCCTGTCTGTTTTATTCTAAGTAAGATTGTCGATAAATGGGGGGGCCAGACTTACGTGTGGGGTTTTCATGTCGTTTATGAAAATGGTAAAAGTAGGAAAAAGTCTAATGGGAAGAGGGAGATAGTTCCAGATTTTGAGAAGACACATGCACATTTGTGGCCATCTTGCAGGGCTCTGGCAGTGCTCCTCCTGTTACTCCTTGCACAAAGGCGGAGATAGCGGTCCTGATGCTGTGTTGTTGCCCTCCTCCGGCCTCCTCCATGTCTCCTGATGTACTGGCCTGTCTCCTGGTAGCACCTCCATGCTCTGGACACTACGCTGCCAGACACAGCAAACCTTCTTTGCTTTAGTCCAGGTGTGGGAGGAGACCCCTCAGGAGACCATCTGCCACCTCACCAGAAGCATGTCCTGGCATTGTAGGGAGGTCATACAGGCATGTTGAGTGTGACTCCAAATCCAGACCTTCATGGGTTGATAAATTTGATTTCCATTGATAATTTGTGTGTGATAATTTTGTTGTCAGCACTTATGTAAAGAACAAAGTATTTCATATGAACTGTTAATTCGTACAACAAGCCATTGAGATAGCAGAACACAATTATAACAGTATTTGAAACAGTTGGTGGTAGAGCAGACTTCATACATTAGGATGAACTGCAAGCCAACAGGGCCAAATAGCATCACATTTTTAAAGAGAGTAATGGTGTTGGTATAAGAATGGTATAAGAATGGTATAAGAATGATGTCCTTTATTTTTCAATAAAAAAAAAAAGCAATCACTAGGCAGACCCCCATTTTGCATAGGGTCAGGTATGCCTGGAAGTGGATGGATCACAAACAGCGTGCGGTCGCCCCCTTAGTTCATAGACCCCCTAGCCTGGCAAGCCTGGCGAGCAATCACACCTCCCCTCGCTGTCCAATCATACCTGATGCCATAACTCAACGATGGGGAGAACCCTCATTAAGGTAGGGGGCCTCTTCCCCACAAGCTTGCCCTGGTGTTGTGGGGGTACGGGTGGGGGCTCATAGAGTACCCGGGGGTCCATAAACGTGAACACATGGCTGGTGTGAAAGAGCCCTAAGGATCAAACAAAGTGTTGTATTTTAATATGGCAAAGTATGTAACACATTTTTTTTATGGGTAAAAGGACCATGGCACATGTGTGCTTTGTATACAGTAGGTTGGCTCAGGATCTAAGTCAGTGGTGGGCAACTGAGTTGACATGGAGGGCCACAAGTGCGGCCCTTGACATCACTAAAGGGCCGCATAACATCGATCCAGACATCCCCCTCCACACATCTCAGCAGGCGGTGGACCAGCTCCCGACAGGCAGTCAAAAGCTGACAGCACACACCCCCCTCCTGCCCCTGGGTCATATGTAGACAATTTTACTGATATAGGACCACCAACGTTGATTAGGAAAACTGGGTTAGCGTGTGACCACTTCACAGGTGAGTTCCTATGCATTAATAGTTAGGTTTTGGGCACCTAGGATCTAAGCTAACTACACCTTTCCACCCCCATACTGTCCGTTCATTTGCAACATTTAATGTGGTGCATGCCACAGGATTGTTCTCCTTAATTGGTCCCCCAAGTCTTTAGAAATCCTATTGGATTGACACTTGGCAGGCAATAGGTAGCAGACACAAAGTAGCACCGGAAAAGAAAGGTTTCTATGGAATGCATATAGAGGTCTCTTGGTCCACTTACTCAATCTATAACGGTTAAAAAAAATTCCCAATAACTTAACGTAAACACATATGAAATACCCTCTAAAAAATGTTATTTGTAATAATTAAATAAATGAATACAGACACCATGGAATGAGTGTAGGGGTCAAACCGACCCGTTACTCATTTGCAAAGGGTAACCCTGGAATAAAAAATACATGAAAAACCCCCGTTTATGTGTAAAAATTTAATCAATTGTAACATATAATCAAGGAATGAATGGAGGCTTGTATTAACCCCTATTTTTCTTCCCACCATATTTTTATTGCCACTTATATAAACACATTTAAAATACATTTAAAAAATAATTATTGCAGATAACATGAAATGAGTAAAGAGGTCAAATTAGCCCTTTATGCATTTCCAAACCATTAACCCAGTGGACCGAATCCCGCCCTCCACAGAGTTCTAACCAGCCTGCGGGTACCCACCATGCCCCCCATGGGAGCCCAGCAGCACATTTTGAAGCTGGGCGCGCACAGGGGGCATGGTGGGTACCCGCGGCAGAGACTAGACAGAAGCCACAGAGTGGAAGCTGCCGGCTGTGAAACTTGATTGGCGAGGGGTGTGGCAACAATGGGGGAAGCTGATTGACAGGCTCAGCACCGAGCCTGTCGACCTTTGCTGCCATGCCCCCCTGCTTCACTCTCTCTGGTGTGTGTGCTAGGGGGGAACAATACAATATGTGTATATGAGTTTGCGTCCCCTACATCTGCCAAAAAGCAGCGTTTGCTCCCCCTTCATTGCCAATGGACGTTTTGTGCATTTACTATGCGCATACAACGCACAGCACTTCCATTGACATTGAATGGGGGACGCACTGCAGATGCAACGCTTTTTACCAAGTTTTCGCCAAACGCAGTGGACACAAGCCCTTACAGGGGTATCCAGAAACACAGGCCAGTAAATATAGTCCGGCCCCCCAACAATCTCGGGTACCATGAACTGGCCCCTTGTTTATAAAGTTTGAGGACCCCTGCATTAACCCCTACCTTAAAATAGCAATGGAAAATTTGCCAATGGAATTGTGCATTTTTGGCCACAAGCCAGATTAACCAAGGACGCTGGATGCCAGGAAAGGCATGTGCATTATTGTGGGAAATTGTTTTCCGGAGTACTGCGCATGCCCTGTCATGTTTGTTGACATATGTCTTAGGATACCCTGACCAACATGCACAGTACCATGGTAAAATTTCCCCACGGTACTGCTCATGCCCGGCCATATTTGTTGTGCTTGGTTGATCCTACTGGGCATGAGCAGTACCGGGGGCAAGTTTTCGACATGATCAGGTTAAAGGACATATAATGTCAACAAACATGATAGGACATGTGCAGTACTGTGGAATAAAATCCCACAATACTAAGCATGTCGACCATCTTTGCTAGCAATAGAGA
The DNA here is from genome assembly GCA_036250615.1 of Ptychadena robeensis. Classification (NCBI taxonomy): domain Eukaryota; kingdom Metazoa; phylum Chordata; class Amphibia; order Anura; family Ptychadenidae; genus Ptychadena; species Ptychadena robeensis. The sequence continues at coordinate 170,308,541 of CM070034.1, forward strand.
TAGAGAGGATCTACTGCAAGCAACATAAAGAAGAGATGAGCATTCTACAAGCAAGATGAAGATTTAGAGAAAAGAGTCAACAATTAGATATTGAGAGGAATTATTGCTATCAAGATAAGAATAAAGCGAGAAAGGAGCTACTACAGTACAATCAAGATGAGGATGAAGATGACAGATGAAGAGGAACATGAGAATGAAGATTACATTACGCCTATTTGTATTACCAAATGTTATTCTAATCATATAGTGGATTGCTACGCGTGAATGGAGGCAGAACATTTCTGTAAGTACACTTTTTATTTGTTCATGTATTTATTGTATTTCTTTTATTTAAATATTGATTTGCTGCTGTGTGTTTTATAGTTTTGGGGTTGATTATTTTGGGAATGGGTAAGGGGTCAATACCACCCCTATACTCATACCATTAACAGCTGTTGGGGGTTTATATGTAATATCTTTGTGTTGTTATTTGTAGGAGATGATGTAATTATTGTAGCTTAAACTTTTGTCACTGCAGGTGACACCAGAGCTGCAGTGACACCGGTGAATCAAGGATGTCAAGGATTGGCAGGGGTGCAATCCAGGGCACAGAGTCTAAAGGCTGCCATACACGGCACGGATTCGTGCCGGATTCCGGCGTGATGGATTCCGGGCGCGTGCACGCGGATCCATCGTGCCGGAATCCCCTGCAGCCCACCTTGCCCGTCCGACCGCATCCGATGGATCGGGGGCACAGAATCGGATCCGAGGAAGAACCAACCTGTTGGTCTTTTCGGGTCCGATTCTGCTCTGATCAGGGGGCGTTGCGGTCAGGGAGGCGATCCATCGGAGACGGATCCGGCCGTGCAAGGTGGGCTGCCACGATCGGATTCCCTAATTGGCTGATCGTTCTCACCTGTGGATGCCAGCGGAATCGCCGGAATCCATCGAGTGCTGAATCGATCAGCAAGGGAATCCGTGCCGTGTATGGCTAGCTTAAGGGACTACCTGGTATTCACCAGAGCTCCCTGCGAAGGGAGTTAGGTTTGGCTGCAGGTAATCCCCAGGCTGTGATCCCTAGAAAGCACCTGTGCAAGATGGCTTGCTGAATCAATACACGGTACAATACGCTTAAGAGTGAGGGAAGTCCAAAAAAAAGCCAAGGGTCAGAAGCCGTGGAGTCAGGAGAGATACTGGGATGCAGTGCCGAGGATTAAGACGTGAGTGAAGTCCGAGGAACCAGCAGGGGGTCAGGAGCCGGGGAGTCAAGCAGGACATACAAGGATCAGAAGGTAAACACATATGAGACCAAGCTCAGGCGATTTCCTGTCACCTGATGTTGCCAGATAAAGACCAGGATAGAGAAGCGACAGGGAGTAGTGCAGGACCACAGCATCCAGCAGAGCTCCAGAGCTGGAAAGTTAACCCTTAGTGTTAAGCAACAGATCCACCAGTCCTGCTGGGATCTGTGACAGGTTTTCTCACTGAATATTGTCCGGTAGTGATGTCGCGAACCCGGAATTTGATGTTCGTAAAAGTTCACGAACCGCCATAGACTTCAATGGGCAGGCGAATATTAAAAAACAAAGGGACCCTTTCTGGCCACAATAGTGTTGGGAAAGTTATTTCAAGGGGACTAACACCTGGACAATGACATGACAGAGGGGAATCCATGGCAAAACTCCCAAGAAATTTTTTTGTCACACTAAAAATCTCCGCTGCGGTCTTCACCTATAGACAAGCCCCCGCCTGAACGGGAGACACCATATGCCTACCCGACTTCGGTTGCCCCCAGGACTTAACGCACAAGGTAGCCCACCTGAGAACTGAGACCAGTGAAATCCTCCAAGACCCACCTCTAGGGAGTGAGTTCAGAAACAGTGACAGATGCAAAGTCCAGGTTTGTGGCAGGGGTCATACAAAGGAGATCAGTCCAATCAAACACGGTCTAAGGGTAATCACTCATTGCATTTTCCCATTGACTATCATTGTAGAAATCCTTCGTGCGGATTTATTGGTGACCATAACTCTTCCTCTTCACGCTGATCCACAGCCTGATCCAGCACTCTTTGCAG
>CM070034.1:170310694-170345268 GCA_036250615.1 Ptychadena robeensis
AAGGGAAATATCACCACCACGACCACGACGACCCCTGCGGGATGGTCTGCCTCTGCCTTTGCCATTTTTATTCGATTTGCGTACAAGGCCCTGTGGCAGCAGATTACTCTGGGTGGGCACTGGACAGTTGGCACGAGGCTGTAATGGACGGGAAGCCGTGCAATATGTATTAATACCCTTTATGAATAGGGTGAAAAAATGCCTGGGTATTACCCTGCCACCAGATAACTGTGGCTGGGCACTGGGCACAGACAGTTGGCACAAGGCTGTAATGGACGGAAAGCCGTGCAATATGTACTTATACCCTATATGAATAGGGTGAAAAAAATGCCTGGGTATTACCCTGCCACCAGATAACTGTGGCTGGGCACTGGGCACAGACAGTTGGCACGAGGCTGTAATGGACGGGAAGCCTTGCAATATGTATTAATACCCTTTATTTCACTATTACAGATAACGTTAATGAAAAATATTTTAAAAGTGTTGACAATGCAGGCAACATCAGTCTTGTTCCTCACATGTGAAAGGGGAGGAAGAGAGGGTGGGAAATTATTACCTGTACAGTGTTCCCCCCAAAAAATCACAGTACAGGCTGACCGCTAGGGGGTTATGGAGGAGCTCCCCCAAGTGGACATCTGACAAATTGCTAGATCTATCTTATAGGCACCATGATCTGTCCTCTCATGAAGGGCAGGTCCCCCCATAGCTCTTGTGTCTGGGAGGGCTTCCTCACAACATATTTATTGTTTTATTACTAATATTATACATTTTATTGTTATTGTTTAAACCATGTTTATGCCTCCATAGACATGCATGTATGTGAGATGTACACTGATAAATCTTGAGCAGATCATAGACTCCAGGGACTTCATCTGACACTCGCTGTCAAGTATAAATATCATACATCCCAGATTTCCTCTGTCCTTGTTACATTTTGAAGACAGCTCGTTTCCTTTGGGAATCACTACCTGAGAACTTGCCATAGTGTTTATAAATCCAGGTCAGGAATACTTTGTACATTTCTGTAGAGGACCTGACAAGAAGGTTTCTCAGATGTGAGGGTGCTGCATTCAATGACAGTTTACAAGTGCCATACAGAATCTAGACCCTTCTGGGAATAAAAGTTTAATTCATTCCACCCTGTGCTCTGACCGCTTTAGCAGAATACAAAACCATAACCCGAAAAAAGACAACATTTAACAAGCGTGCTTTTAAAGCATGGCAACTGAATTAGGGGCAATCATGATTCATGAGTCTGTCTCGCCAATCGCAATAAAGAATAAAGTAGGGAACAAAAGTATATAAATATGTGTGCAAAGGGCTACTCCCCTGGAGTCGAGGGGGAAATAATTTCCTGGTCCTTGGGGTCCGCTCGAGTAATTGGGTTTTTGAAGCACTAAAGCCCCCCATAGACAGGCAGACTCCTCCATGCAACTTCTGTACAACCAACTTTTCTTCTACCAAAACCATGTAATAGGAGGACCTTTCTACACCTTCCAATCACTATGTATTCTATCAGGGAGGTCACTATACTACATAGTTGTTGGTAAGTCTCATGAAAGTTGTATGGAGGAGTCTGCCTGTCTATGGGGGGCTTTAGATCTACCAATTGAATAAAATATTACAAACTTTATTAAATAACTATTAAACATTTGATAAGACAGTGTTATGGATCAGAGCCACGAACACACATCTGTGGATGACCCCAATTTACATTAAAATCAGAAACATTAAATATGTGCGGTATACTCATATACTGGACTGAATTGGCTGTAGTCCCACCTCCAACATGTTTCGCCCCCTTGGGCTTCTTCAAGGAGGAATCGATCTACAACATAATACAATAATCAATAAACCATTCTAAATCTCCAGTGGTAATAGCTCCATGTAGATGGTGCCCAATTAAAACAAACAATGGCATCTTCCTAGATGGTATACCACTAACATAGCCTACTTAAATGCAGATATGCATACATTTGTCCCAAAGCTCTAATCTCGTGCCTCTATGTCTATGGGGAACATAAGCAGCATCGTACTAAAGACCTTGTCTCCTCCGCCTTGAAATGTCCACACTTGCGTTGCATGTGGGGATTTCAATACTGCCCATTGCTTACAATGGGCCTGACTCTGCAGGAGCTTCTTTGCTTGGGTCCCTGTGTCGTCATTGGCACACACCACAGGCATGACGTGTGACGTGCCCATTGTATAGTAACTAAGCATTCAGGTAAAAATGCGCCCAAGCAACTTTTTGTTATGTGTTTGGCTCATAGGATAAAAGGGGGTGCGTTAATACCACGTTTCAATAACGCATCCACTTTAAGCATTCTAAACACTGGCAAAACACATGATACAAGGACAAAGTCAGGACAAAGTCAGTTGAGGTATTCAAAGGGGTCAGGCATACTCAGGTCCAAATAGAGTCAAGGCAGGCTGCGGGCCTAGGATGATTAAGTTCAGAGCAGAGCCCAGATACAAATAAATGGTCATACAGATAACACTCTTGCAGTATTAAATTGGAAGGGCAGCCATGTAACATCCAGGATTGTATAGGGGCACTTTGCTAAAGGGGAAAAAAAATGACCTGGAAATCTGTAATGCACCTGTGCTCACAATCACTGCCAACCCCAGAAATCCAGGTAACCGCTCTTTATTCCAATCCAAAAACAAGGCAAGGGTTATAGGGTTAGTGGACAACTAGCAGGTGAATTTTCTGCAGCTGCTGAAAATTCAGACTGAACATGTCCACCTGGGCTGCGCTGGGTTAAACACTTCCATATGGTGCAGCTCTGGCCAAACATTGAGTGAGCCACAACTGCATCACACCACCAGGGGGCGGCGAGTTGAACACAACTACATGGACTCTTGGATGCTGCTTGGCCCGAAAAGTCTGGGCAGAACAGATCCCTACGTGAGAACAGGGAGAATTGCTCTGACCATGATCTGCAATACCTGGGTTCACCAATACGGGATCGCAAGCCGGGTAAGTACCTTAAAAGAATTGATTAACTTATGACTGCAGTTGGACATGAAAATCTGTAGCATTTAGAGACTGCAGTGATAACACACAATATGTTGATGCAATCCATCTGGACTGCACAGCAATGATGGAGAAAAAGGGAGCTGGTGCATGCCTGTAAATGGAGACCACACTGAGAGCCTATGACCATAAAGGCCCCCATACACGGGTCGGATTCCGACCGGATTCCGGCAGGATCGATTCCGGGTGCGTGCACGCCAAACGATCGTCCCGGAATCACGTGAAGCCCACCTTGTCCGATCGATCAGGTCCGATCGTTCGGGGGCCCAGAATCAGATCCGACAGAGAACCAACATGTTGGTCTTTCTGATCCGATTTAGCACACATCAGGGGGAGTTGCCATTTGTGAAATGAACGATTGGGCACGGAACCGTCCAGGAATCCGTGGGACAAGGTGGTATGTAGTGATCGGACACACTTAATTGGCCGATCGATCGGAGCTCCGATTCCCTCTGGCATCGCCGGAAACGATCGGATGGGTGATCGATCGCCCATGGAATCCGCACATGTATGGCTAGCTTAACAGTGAGACAATATCCTAAAATATTTTTATTGGTTAAAAATAATTGCATTGAATAAAATAAATTTCCATTAAAATAAAAGAGTAAATAGATAATCCAACAAAATAAAGTTCATACTTACAATGTCCTCCTTTGTAATTGATTCTGCACCAAAGTCCTCGCTAGGATGGAGTACAGGTCCCAGTCACGGCTAGGAAGAAGCATTTGCGCTCAGCCCTGACCCGGTACCTGACTGTAAATATCAATTTGCCCTCAAGTATCCTATTGGTCATGCGCAGTAGCATGTGGAAAACATTCATAAGTGGCCAACAGGTTACTTGAAGGCATTTTGATATTTACAGGCAAGTGCCTAGCACAGCAATACATTGGCGCCGGAGATTTTCGAGAGACGTCTGCCCTGAATGGAAAACAGAAATTGCTCTGACGAATTACGGACAGGTCTGTATTTTTTGGATCCATCTCATTATCGATAATCAATCTCATGCTGTCACACATTGGGTGCGTGGCCGATTCTCAGTAAGATGGGCCGTGCATGATGATGTCATCATCCAGGGTCGATCTGCCAAGAAATCGGACTGGCATTGAGAGACATCTGCGAACGGCTTTAGACTTTCATTTAAGCCTTTAGGAATTTGTGTGATTTTGTAGTGTAGTCACCCTACCCAATTCAGGTGTTGTCCCCTTTAATTTGCCTTTCCAGCAGGAATCGAGGGGTACATAGCTGTGGCCTAGGAAGAGGAGGGGGAGTCCAGAGGTGCGACTCCTGATGAGACAGCAGCAACCGGGCACACTAGCCATCTCCAGGAATACAGCCCTCCACCTTCTATACCAGCGTGCAGGCAGCCGGGGGACCTGCGCTAACCTCTTAAGACCCAGTTCCATCCCTAATGTCCCCAGCTGGGATCACCCGGAGGACCCTCTTTAAGTGGGGTGGAGAGCTCCCTGCTGGTCAGGCCTTACAGCTACCGCATCCTGCTGTGGCAAGGAGGAGTCAATTTGCCCGGTTGTTGAAGAAGACCTGTCCTGCCAAGGAGGGGACAGGCGCATCCTTCTGTTTTTGCACATTTGGACTTTGTGCCCTGTTGGGTTTGAGGCTGTTTATGTGTCAGTGAGTTCTATTGTTGATATAATAAATAAGAGTAAGAAGCACGCCCATCTCTTGTTGTGGTTGATCCTGAACCTGTACAATTGTTACACATAAACATGAATTTTAACCAGCTAGCGTTCAGCCCCTACATAGTACTCTGGTTAGTGGGCTGGGAAACCGCCGCCCCTCTATTAACATGGAGGTCTATGGCGCCCCTCACCCCTTCGGCGTCACCCATGACACGGAAGAGAAGGTTCCGGTGTTCTGAGATATTTTCCTACCCTGAAATATTTTCCTATTCTTTCAACTGCACATGTGCCACGAGTTTGGTTTTTGTTAGGTATATTGATTTCGGATTTCAAGGGTTAGGGGTTTGGATGGGGGGGTTAAGGTTAGGGGGGGGGGGTGCTTGATAGTGGGGGGGGGGTTGTGGATCAGGGTGAAGTTTAGGGGTTCGGCGGTGTTTAAAATTTTTCTAACCTTCCCAATCCCTAACCTTAACCCTCTGAACCCCCTAACCTTAACCCCCCCCCCCAATCCCTAACATTGATACCCGAAGATGGGAGAATAACCCGAAAAATCAAAACTAGGGCTATCTGCACATGCGCAGTTGTAAGAATATTCTTCCGATTTTAGGGTGTCAAGGTGTATGGGTGGGGGGGGGGGGGTTAAGGTTAGGGTTCGGGGGTTCAGAGGGTTAAGGTTAGGGGAATGGGGGATTAGATAAATTTTATTCCCCTCCGAACCCCTTAACTTCACCCCTGATCCACAAACTCCCCCTACTATCAAGCACAACCTTAACCCTTAACCACCCCCCCCCCCAACTCCTAACCCTTGGACACCTGAAAACCGGAATAATAACCTGAAAACTGAAACTCCGGGCTATCTGCACAGTGCGCAGTTGTAAGAATAGGAAAATATCTCAGAACACCGGAACACCAGAAATAGGTGTATGTTGGGTTTTCCCAATCCCTGCCATGATAGCGGTTGGGACAAACCCTGGGTTCGTCTGAACCCCTAGGTAGGTTAATTTTCATTCGAAATTCTGTCTGGGTGGCACAAACGTCATGGTAGAAATTAATTTGGACCATGCGGGTAGATATTTCCAAAGAATTGTACTCTGTAGAATGTGACCATCTCTAGTGCTCTCTCTCTCATCATTGCCATCATGTAGAGTGTAGTGGTGGCATATGTTCTGCGTACTTGTTTATTAGTGGGTTGTAAGAAGTGCTATCAGAAGCTCCTTGTTTTGGCAATAGACCTACCTTTCCATTAGACCATGAGTTATTAAAATCAACGTTTGTAGCTGCTGTTCATATAATGAGAGGCACCTGGCAGAATATGTGGGTCAAGTGCCTTAGATGCTGAGGACCACTAATTGAGCACTTGAACAAATTACCTTATTTTGGCTTTTATGTCATCTGAAGATCCAGACGTCTGAGCACAGCATCTGCCTCGATGAAAGGGAAAATAGCATATCGTGTGCCTAAAATTACGTTTACTACAGGTAGACACACAATATTGGTTATTTGTTATGTAATAATCATTGTAAGCTTATGACTGGGTCTAGGATAAGAAATGTGTTTCACATGTGATTTATACAGTGCATCCGGAAAGTATTCACAGCGCATCACTTTTTCCACATGTTGTAATGTAACAGCCTGATTCCAAATTAATTTCTTTCCTCAGAATTCTACACACAACACCCCATAATACCAACATGAAAAAAGTTTACTTGAGGTTTTGACAAATGAATTTAAAATAAAAAAACTGAGAAAGCACATGTACATAAGTACTCACAGCCTTTTCTCAATACTTTGCCAATACACCTTTGGCAGCAATTACAGTCTTTCTGAATATGGTGCCACAAGCTTGGCACACCTATTCCTTGGCCAGTCCCACCCATTCCTCCCCGCAGCACCTCTCAAGCTCCATCAGGTTGGATGGGAAGCGCCGGTGCAAACATTTTATGATCAGACCAGAGATGTTCAATTGGATTAAAGTCTAAGCTCTGGCTGGACCACTCAAGAACATTCACAGAGTTGTCCTGAAGCCACTCCTGTTATATCTTGGCTGTGTGGTTAGGGTTGTTGTCCTACTGAAAGATGAACCTTCGCCCCAGTCTGAGCGCTCTGGAGCAGGTTATCATCCAGGATGTCTCTGTCTCTGCTACAGTCATCTTTCCCTTTATCCTGAGCAGTCTCCCAGTTCCTGCCACTAAAAAACATCCCCACAGCATGATGCTGCCACCACCATGCTTCACTGTAGGGATGGTATTGGCCTAGTGATGAGCCGTGCCTGGTTTCCTCCAAATGTGGCACCTGGCATTCACACCAAAAATGTCAATCTTTGTCTCATCAGACCAGAGAATTTCGTTTCTCATAGTCTGAGAGTTATTTAGGAGCCTTTTTGTAAATGCTAGGCATCTTCCATGTGCCTTTTACTAAGGAGTGGCTTCTGTCTGTCTACCATACAAGGGTCTGATTTGCACTGTTTGGGGTCCCATTTTTCTAGAGCTTACCAGAGCCTATGCCATCAGGTACTCTCGGGGGGGACCCCACACTTTTTTAATGAAAATTATTTGACCCTTGTTTTTATCGGATGGGGTGTGGGCTTGCCCGGGAAGTACAAAGATACATTTGGCTTTACTGTAAAATCTGACTGTAGGGTGAGGGGTCAAAGTTTGCCTCCATTATAATGTATGGGGGGCGAATGCACACCGGAAGTGTCTGCCCAGCCGGCATTGCTAGTTAATAACAATCCTAATAATTTTTCAGGACATGGTGAATATCTCATCTTCTATATATTATTATTATTATCATTTATTTATATAGCGCCAACATATTACACCGCGTGTACAATACCTAGAGTGAAGATACAACCCACAATGACACACAGGTACAGGAATGACACAGGAGGAATAGAGGACCCTGCCCGGTTGAGCCTTACGTCTAATAGGGGGGAACAGAGTATACAATAGGAGGGGATGGGATGTGGGGTGGTGATGTTAGGAAAGAGAAGATGGATGGCCAGACTGAGAGGTGGGTTTTTAGGGCTCTTTTAAAGTGCCAAAAGTAGGAGCAAGTCTAATGGACGAGGGAGAGAGTTCCCGAGAGTAGGAGCGGCCCTAGAGTAGTCCTGAAGCCTTGCGTGCAATGAGGTATATAGTGGATGTATTAGTAGGTCATGGAGGAGCGAAGGGGCGGTTAGGGGGTATTGTTGTACCAGGTTGGGAGTAAGGAGGACAGGCGTGTGGGGACACTTAGGGGTGTATTTAGTACCAGGTGGAGATGTAAGGGGGGACAGGCGTGTGTGATGACACTTAGGGGTGTATTTATGTACCAGGTTGGAGATGTAAGGAGTACAGGATGTGTGGGGGACACTTAGGGGGTTATTTGTACCAGGTTGGAGAGTGTAAGGAGGCGGAGATTGTGGGGGACACTTAGGGGGTATTATGTACCAGGTTGAGAGTAAGGAGGACAGGAGGGTGGAGTGACTTAAAGCAAGGCACAGGACTTAAATTTGATCTTCTGGACAATTGGAAGCCAGTGTAGAGATTTGCAGAAGAGGAGCAGCAGATGAGGAGCGGTTTAGAGGGTAGATGAGTCTTAGCAGCACCATTAATGATGGACTGGAGAGGTGACAGTTTGTTAGAGGGAGACATGAGGAGCGGATGACTGTGTGGTCAGTTAGACGAGAGATGATGAGAGCGTGTACCAGGACTTTGGTGGTCTCTATAAACATAACAAACCATTTTTTGGTTCCCTTTAAAAGTAAAAAAATATATATATATTTTTATCACCTTCAGGGATTTGCTGATTTTCTCAGCGAATTCATTTAATTGTGTTACCAGATGGTTTTCACAAGGTCATCCAGAATAAAACAACAAGACATTTATCTCCGTGATCCTGGAAATTTTATGCGTCTTCATCCTTTTCATCAGATATCACCAAGGTAACTAAGACAATGAGCTCAAAGGCACGTGGGTAATAATGAACCATCAATCATGGCTTGCCTGGTGTCACTTTCTGTACATGTGCACTGCCTACGAGTGTCGGTCTTATAATGGGGTTAGGTGACACCTCTCTGGAATCTTCTCTAAAGATCTGACAAGCTTTTCACACTTCAATTTGAAATGTTTAAAAAAGCAGTGATTCAGACTTTAGGTGGCAACAGGAAGGCAAGTAAACAAAGCTACAGGTATAGGCACAGAAAATGAATGATTGCCTATAATACAGGTTTTTTTCACTGGTGATTTTTACTTTTATACACCTACCAACTCAAAAACAAGCAATAAAAAGAAAATTCATTTTTACCTACATCTGAGCTGTCCCAATGGCTCTGGTTTTCTAGAGACTTGAAGACTTGCACTGGGATTGCGTGCTTGGGAAGGGAGTGTCACCAAGGCAGTGATGTCACCCTTCCCAAGTCTCCTTGCACCCAATATATAGAGTATTTTGGCGCAGGGCCTTTCATCATCGAAGGGGTGGACATTGATGCCAACATGTCCATAATGCTACTTGACTAAGCCTGCTTTCATAATGTTGTTTTGGCAGGGGGTCTTAGTTAGGCCACAGTTAGGCCAAGACTCCACTGCGTCTTTTAGACATGCTGCCTGTTATACTCAATACACATACTTGTGTTGCGCTCTGTTTTAAAAAAATGCTTCTTACTGCATATTGGAGGCACATCACAAGCATGCAGATGTTCCCATAGTCAAAGAAGATCAAGGACAGAGGCGCACAACCTAGTACAACAAAGTAAAATACTGAAAATGGTTAAATAATATGGAGTGGAATAAAATGAAACAAAACAACAGACAAGATACTCACATTAAAAGAGGTTTACAAGGATGGATCTCTCAGGGCCGTGTGCTTTCCAGGATGACCTCACTTCCTGGTTAGGGATGAGATCACTTCCTGCTTACAGATGCTGGGGGGCTCAACAGGAACAATGGGACGCATTTCGAGCAGAGGCTCTTTTTTAACCATAGTGCCCATAGTGAATGTATTGGTGTGTCTAAAAAGTGTAACCATAGCGCCACTAGCGCTTCGGGCGTGTTCCGCTATGTGGCCTGCACCCACTCAGACAAAATTAGGTTAAGACTACCCTGGTCCAAAGAATGCCCCTGTCATCTGTCAAGGGGAGTGAGTCAATCCTCGGCACTTGCTGAGTGGACGACAGTGGGGGACTCAGAGAAATGACAGCACCTTGCTCCAAGGTAAGCTGTGGCATCCAGCCATGAAACCCAGGAAAAGACCCAGGAAAATAGCTATATAATCTCTGCCCAGAGGGAGGGGATTTACAGTTACTGGACAGATAACTAAATGCAACGAGGGGCAAAAGATCCATGACTTCATCCTCTAGCAGCTGCTATACAGAAATAAATAAATTCTTAATGCTATATACACAATTTATCCACCATGTCATGGCCTATTATACCAATATATATATACAGATATTATATACAGGTTTAAGCGTGTTTTCACTCTTTTTATTGAGAAATATGATCAAACCAATGTTTGATTCGCAAAATAATCACCTGTCTATGGCTACCTGCAAATAAAGAATTGTTGCTGGAGAGAGTTTTCCTTTTAAAGTGTTCTTTTATCGTCTATTTTGTGTCATACACATCAGGTGATGGAATGGTGATTCACAAGCTATTCGTTTGTTTCTGTATTCTTTGTCTTCCTCGAAACAGAATACATTTTTATTTGAAATTAATTTCCAGAAACAGGGTAAAGTGTCCGCTAGGCAAATGTGCAGCGCTCCAGCGGAACCTGTCTCTATCTTTTATTGTCTCTACATTTGTTCAAGTGAAGATTCTATCAGGGCAGATTTAAAGACAACCTTCGAGTCTACGAGGCAGATACTACTAACACTTGTGATAAATTATTCTCTGCGTTTATAAAAAATAAAGACTTTGGACTTTTTAATGAAAATGAGATGAATAAATACATTTTGCCTTCCAGTATTCCCTGTCTGTTGTCATTTGGAAAACCACATTCCACTTCTTCCTGTGACAGCCTGAGCGCAGTGTCGTTTATACTGCATGAGGTCCGCTGTGAGTTTTTATTTTGCTGATCTTCAAAAAAGGGGTCAGATATATTGGAGAAGGTAAAGGGTTTGTTGATGGCCACACTACGGCTGGGTCTATAGTCAGGGGTGCACATAAGTGGTACTCAGGTACACAAAAAGGGGCCAAAACCTAGCTCTGCGTACCGGCATTATTGTTACACAGCTCATACTGTATGTGTACTAACAACTTGGAGGCGCTCCGTGTCTGGGCGGCCGCAGCTAAATGTCACGTATACAATTTATGTCACTTGGATAACTGCAGGGAAATATGAATAACTATGAAAGGTTTCAGTTAGGGAGGTGACATTGGGAATGTAAATTAACAATCCCAAAACAAGATTGGCCTTCTTAGGGTGTTGGAGATCTGGGGGGTAAAAGTCATAGTAGGCATACTGTATGTAAGGGTAAAATCTGACAAGAGAAAAGCACAGTGTGACAGCAGGATTATGACTATGAAAGGATGACATTTGGACTGCAGGTAGTCTCAGGGGTTAGTTACTAACCCAGACACATGCAGTGATATGAGATCTGGGGTTTCAAACGGTGTTGTACTGTGAGAGTTACATGGGACCGAAAGCCATCTGGGGACCTGTGGATGGAGACAGCTAATCAGGGACAGGGAGGTCCATCTGCAGCAGAATCTACCATGCAGGAGGACAGTGAGAAAGAACACCCTACATGTGGGGTGAGTACCAAACACCATCTCCTGGTATCTCATTTGAGGAGCTCACTTAAAAAGTTGCACCCCTGTCTATAGTATAGTATAGACCTGCCGGGCATTGTGGATGCAGGTAATGATGAGCCAGTCTATACTACGGGAATGCCGCCGGGGATATCGCGCGTTTAGTATGTTTAGAGTTACGTGGCAAACAGGGGGAAAAACGTACAGATATCCCCGGCATTCCCCTAGCGGACACATATGAGTGGGTTGGTTCTCTGTTTTTATTTTAACCATCTTCAATAAACGGCCACCTATGTGACAAAATGTATTGTCTGGTGTCCTTCTTGTTTCTCATATTAAGTTCCAAGAATATATTTGGTCATATTATTGTGATTTACATGGCAATTACATCAACAAGCTTTATATAATATGTGTCATGTACATAACAAGCAGACAATACAAATCCTACACTTTATACAGAGATGGATCCTATACAGTGATCCGTGTCATCGTGGTGCTGATAATATTTAGTCACAACCAGCTGAGGGATGACGCTACAAAGTCATATGACTGCTGCCCATGCCGGTGTACTCTCAGTCACAAAGAGTTGCTAAGCAACAGATAAGGTGGGTTCTAGCATGGATGACGGGACTGATAATAACATGAATCTACATTTCTGAATATGTCCTCTATACTTCTCCTCAGCACTGTCCCACCCAGCACCCCAGTATTGTTATATCACACACCTATGTGTGACCCCACACTGAAACTGGGGACCGGTATGACAGGCACACTATAACTGGGTGACAAATATGACACCCACACTATAGCCAGGGAACCAATATGACACCCACACCGTACACAGGACCTGTGTGACACCAACACTTTAACCAGCATGACACCCACACTTTATTATTGGGGGACAAATATGACACCCATACTTTAACCAGGGACCAGTATGACAACCGCTCTATAACCAGGGGACTAGGATGAAACCCACACTATACTGGGGACAGTTTAACAATTACACTATAACACAGGACCAGTATGACACCCACAGTATAAAAGTGTAGTGTCGTGGAGAGCTTTTTCTTCCTCTTGCATGACCAGATTCTTTGAATGTTGGATGCATGCTGTCAGAGGCTCACACACACCAATAAAGTAGTCAGGCGACTGGTAGGGGGATATTTACTTTACTGGGGAAGTTATATACAAGCTTTCCCCAAACCCAAGCCTGGGAATGGGGCACACACTTAAGGAAACTACTGTTGCAGTAAAGATGGCTAACAGCTGCAGGTAGAATAATGGCTTCCAGGTCCCAGTGAGAGGGGGTCAGGTACAGTCCCAGTGGTCAGGGCAATAGGGAAAGCGGGCAGGTGAGGTGGAGAAGGGAGGAATCCTGCGTCTGCCTATCTCAGCAACTACCGGTAGCCACATCCGCAGGGGCACGTTTGAGGGAAGGCGGTCCTGGTCCAGGGCACGACCCTTTCAGTCACCACGGATGGGGGTCCTTGGTCCCGGGCACTGCTATGTGACGGCTGGCGGGAGAACCCAGGAAAAGGTAGGAGATCTTCTCCAAATCAGGGTGAGACACACTGGCTGCAGTTTGTAGAGGAGCTAACCCAACTCTGGCTAAGGAGGGCCTAGGGAGGTATATTTATCCCTTCTGCCTGAAACAGGACTACATTGTAAGGCCAGAAAAAAGAGCGGGAAACTAGGAGCCATCAGTCATCCCTGCACCAGCTACAGAGGAATGCAAGGAGAACTTGAACGTATATACACAAATTATACACAGAATATGGTGACACAGGGCAGTATATACATAACATGAAATATGTACCAATGTTGTGCATACCCTGGTCACTAGGCTACCGTCCTCTCTGGACTACTCATTTTTGAATCTTTCTGATCTTCCTTTTTCCTGCCAGCCTAGCTAACTACCGTGATCTTTGACACCTGCTACTTCCCCTATAAAGCCCAACCCTCTGCATCCTTCCCCTGCTGATTATTGTTGCTCCTGAGCCGTGATTGTGCTACATATCCTCCACTCCTCTGCTACTACTGATTTACCGCTGCTGACCTCGGAACTGCCCTCGACTACTCTACTGCTTGATCCCTCACTACTGTCCACTTCTACTGCTGCCAACCCGGATTGTCTGACTACACTTATTGCCGCCTGCCCTGACCTACTGCCTGTTACCTGACTTCGCCTTTGCTCTATCTAGCTACCTGCTGTGTCCTGTGGTCCTTTCCACTGGGCTTCTATCCTCTCTCCAGCCTCAGTGTCCTCAGACTCAGGTGAGCCTACGGACCTAACACCCTCATTCTTAACATGTGTTTGAATAGGGAGGAGGGGTTGATAATTCCGGCCAGGAATTCAGGACATGGCGTCACTTCGGGTTTTCAGTCAGCATCTTCCGCGTTCCAGGTACCAGAAGTGGCATCACTGATGTATTGAGAGATTAATCTCCCTAGCGGTTGAGACGAACCCTGTTCGTTGGGCGTTCGGGTTCCCTCCAACTGCAGGGGAACTGGGCATCGAGTGTAGCCGACACACCCACGGAAAACTGCAGTGATTGTCTTAATCTCTGCAGCATTTCCGGGGTTTCTGTACTGCCCTGATCGCGTCACGTGATGCGGAAGGGGGCAAGGGGGGTCGGTGCCATAGATTATTAATGACACCGGCTGTGTGGAGAGGGGAGGGAGGAAATGGTAGGCAGTGTACTTTGTACACTGAAACGATTGCCTGTTAAAAATGGCGCAGTATGGGCGGTGCGCTAGGGAGGTTAAAGTCCCCTCCCTCCTATTTATTTATTTCCTGCCTAACTTAGGAGGGAGAGGGCGTCCCCTCCCTCCTATCTCCGCCCGATTTTAAAATCCCGGGAAAAGTCCGGTGTTATAAAATCAGGACACATAAAAAATGCGACATTTCCTGCCAAAACAGGATGGGTAACCGGTATGGCGCTTGGCGGTGTCTATGGGCATAGTGCAGTTCTCTGGGTAGTATTATCTCCTCTGTGGCTGGGTTTGTCCACTGTGATGGGCTCTGGGCATCCATGCGTTGCAATGGTAACGGCATGACCGTGTCACCGCTAGGTGGGGTGGTCCTGTATTTCCTAGGCAACAACATGGGATATATGAAGGTATAGTTGGTCTCCATGATTTATGTAAGTGGCCTAAGATGTCTGAACGCTGGAGACATGCAGAAGGCAGTAAAGGTAGGAAGTATGGCTAGAATTTTTGGACGCAAGGTTCAACCCTTGACATATTTGCATATTAAGGAGTAATGATATAAGGTGGACAATGCAGTTTTCCTGAGGATTGATACGGTGTTTCCCCAAAGATAAGACAATGTCTTATATTAATTTTTGCTCCCAAAGATGCCCTACATCTTATTTTGGGGGATGTCTTATTTTTCCATGAAGAAGAATACGGCACTGGTGTATCAGGGTGGGGGTGGGGGGGGGTCACCTAAAATGACACAGGTGGGGTCAGAGGGGGGAATCAAAATGGCACAGGAGACTCAGAGGGGGGATTACCATTTTAGTAACCCCTTCTGATCCTCCTGTGTCATTGTGATTGCCCCCTCTGATCCCCCTGTCCAGAGTTACAGTACTGTATCTTCGGGGATACCTTATTTTCGGGGGGATGCCTTATATTTTAGCGTGAGGCAAAAATGTAAGGGTGCCTTATTTTCAGGGGATGCCTTATTTTTGGGGGAAACAGGGTAATACCCGGACTGTTTTATAACTGCATTTAGACATAGCATATATTATACTTAGCTTAGACTTTATTTACGTTACCCACTTTCAATTTTGTGAATTATTCTCAAAATATTCTAAGTAAATTCGAAATCTCCTCTCAATATTGTTTCCTGCGAAAATCTGCACTTGTACATGCGAATATAGTATGTTATCATGGCGACATCTAGTGGCAGAACGTGAAATAGCAGCTGCGGTGTAATAATCACATGAGACAACACTCATAGAAGTAATTCATTGCGAAAATTAGGACTTTTACATGGGAATATTGAGAATGCAATGCATGGTATTTCCCCAGAATCTGGAATATTAGAGATTACACTATATTCAAGGTCTATGCAAATTCTCGAAGTGCCGATATTTGCAATAAAAATTTGCAAAGCAAATATTCACACTCGACACAACTACTTATATCAGATTCAGGTCACCTGTCTCATCTCAGTCTTTTCCAAATCAATATATACCAGGGCCAGAGCTCCGGAAGATTGTAAATAGGCAAATGTAATTGCAATAGGACACGTTCCTCTCTCCTCTGCACTGACGTGATGTAAGGGGTCATATTCATATATTTTAGGACATCATTTATTTTATGTCTCCAGTTTAGCTATGAGATGGGATTGAAGTAAAATGAATCCCAATGTCTCTGTTCCAAAGCTGCTATTTTTACTGTAACCAAAAATGGATATGACTTCATGGAGAATTTATCACAATGACTACTGATCTCCCATTTGAATGTAATTATATGGGACGTTAATCATTTATATATGTGAATATTTCAGTGTTTTTTGAATTTAAAATAGAAGAGAACAATTGGAGAACATTACTAGAAAATGAGTGTCTGGAGCAATTCTCTTCTCCCTCTGCAAATTGCACACAGTCCACCCACCCTCACCTACCACTATCAGCCAATCAAGACAATCATGGGCGAACTAGCTGCAAACAGAAGGTAGAGTGCATGTTATGTGTGTGTCTGTGATTGATCAATGTTTCTGTATGATTGGTGTGTGTGTATATATGTGTCACAGATCTCAAGGGGATCTGTGTCTGCGTTGCCTGCATCTAGCTCCTAATACCTTCCTTGCCTCAGAGGGTTAACTCTCCTGCAGCCGAGCTCCCTCTGCTGGACACCTGTGATGCTCCTTACCTTGTTAGCTGCTCCTCCCTCCTGCCCTATTTAGGAGAGTCTCAGGTACCAGGCAGGTGCCTGGACAATAGGTCTCATGTGTTTACCTCCAGCCTCCTTGCTTATTGACTTTCTGGTTCCAGACTCTCTGCTCGTCCAACGGATTCTCCCTACCTCTTGATCCTCTGCACTTCGTTCCAGTACCTCCTCTGTCTTCTAGGCTCCAGACTCTCGGCTCGTCTTAGAGACTCTGCTTATCTCTGCACTCCTGGCACAACCTTTTGGTATATTATCAGCTGCCAACTTGCACGGGTGCATGCAGGAACCGCAACCTGGGGTTCGTCTGCAGCAAAGCCCATTAGCCCTTGCGGGCTGCTGTGGTGAACACCAGACAGTCCCTTAGACTCTATGCTCCGGATTGCAGTTTTGACAACTGTACACGTTGGTCCAGTGGGTCCGAACCCTTGAATATCCGGTGTTACCCTTGCTCTGGTGTCACCCGCTGTGACAATATAATTAATGTATTGGCATGATTTGGTGGATAAAAAGCGACTTGCATTTTAAATAAAGTTTAAGGGCCATTTTGCACTAGCCACACTTTGGCTGTGGTGCTTTTTCTTTACCATAAAGGACGTTATAATGCTACAGCGTCTGTTACTGTTAAAATGAAACCCAGTGTTTCAGCGCTCATTCAGAACCTGTGCAGTTTCAATGGGCGGGAGGTTCTCTATAATACTCCTATATTTATAATATTTAATATATATAAAATAATACTGATCTAGAGTGCCCCCTAGTGGGGACTTTTAAGGCATGTACATCAACAATCACATAGGATTGGTTTATTGAAATAAGGTTTTTGTCACATAATCAGAGGATGTATACCATAGAAATCCCTGGAGGCACCAGGTGTTATGATCATCTGATTCCGTTTACCCTTTCCATTCTCTGTGTAACATACAAAGATCAACAGGCGCCGCAGGGAGAGTATGAATGCTTGATCTAACCCAGACACGTTTCGCCCAATTTCTGGGCCTCTTCAGGTAGGGCATGGCCGCCATCATTCGAAACAGGTGGTACTCCCGTCCCGGGCCCGACCATCTAGAGGGGATCGATGGTCTGCTGCCAGTCCTGCGTGTTGGCTGACAGCAGCCTTCGCTAGCCAGAAAGGACAAAGACCTTCAGCTCCCACCTCCACCCCCTTCCTCATTGATGTGTGTGACTTAGACTATAAATTGACAGCAAGTGTATACTAGCGACATCTTGTAGCTGAAGTTGATATTACAGATTGAGTTAAGATTATAGCTCGAACACATTAAAAAGCTGTATAAACAATTTCACTGTATCATGCATACACTACTGTAAAAGTTTTTATTGTTGAATGTATACAATTTATGTCACGTGGATAACCACAGGTGAAACATTAATAATTATAAACTGCAGTTAGGGAATGTAGATTACTAATCCCCCCAAAATTTGGACTTCTGAGGGTGTTGGAGATCTGGGGGTTAAAGGCCAGAGAAGGCATATGTAGGGGTAAAGTCTGACAAGAGAAAAGCACTGTCTGACTACTGAGGGATGAGTTCTAGGGGTTCAAACAGACAGACAGCTAATCGATGGAAACAGCTAATCAGAGGCTAGATCAAGAACAGTGATGTCCATCTGCAGCAGAATCCACCATGCAGGAACCCTCAGACCTGTGGCCCTGAGGGAGGGAATAATTTCTCCTGCGAGTAAGTCAGAGATGTTGTAACGAGGTATTTAACACATGCTTGAATTTTTTTTTATAATATAATTAACATTATAAAAGATTCACATAAACAAACCACGATGAGTGGGGTGACTTACAATGTTATGCTCTCCAAGGGAACAAGGGCTTCTTGTTGGATCTCTTGCACTAAGATATGTTGTAAACCAGTTCTTTGATGACTCTTGGGTCCTCCTATGTCCTTCTTTTAAAAACCATGTCCTTGCTCTGTCTTATTGCCAGATTATTGTGTTGCCTGCCAGTATCTTGCTCTTCCTGCTTATTGCTACTTGAGCCTTTATAATCATCACCCGTGGACTGACCCTTGGCTATTGACTACCTGACAACTCTTCATCTTGCTCCATTGATACTTGATACCATTAATAACTTATATATATGAATATTTTAGTGTTTTTTACACAACATTTTGCAGTTTAACCTCCCTAGCGCACTGCCTGTACCGCACCGTTTTTAACAGTGTGGTACAGGCAATGGCAGCAGTGTACGAGGTACACTGCCTGCCATTTCCTCCCTCCCCCCTCCCCTCTCCATACAGCCAGTGTCATTCATGACACAAGCTGGGAGGGCTGGAAAGCAGAAGCCCCTCCATTAACATGGAGGTCTATGGCACTGCTCACCCTCGTCCCCTTCCGCGTCACCGCGACGCGATCAATGAAGCCGCAGAACCCGCCGTAGCTTTCCGGGGATATGCAGCTTTCATGGGAGCCCAGCTCATCCAGAGTTTGTTCTTCACACAAACTCTGGACGAGATGGGCTCGTTATGAACGCTAAGAAGGTTAAAGAGAAATGTATCTGTAAGCTGCTGTAAACGACCCCAGGATCAATCCAATCCTTACAAACAGTACTAGAGAATGCAGCACTCACAAATTCTCACTTAATGCAGTGGTCAGAAACATTCTTGTAGCTCCTCCCTTATGAAACTCAGGTTCAGAGAAATTCAGATCTGCCCAGCTCTTCTGATATCATCTGTATTGGCTCCAGAACTGTAGTGATAAACCAATACTTGAGAGACAAAGTTTGGAACAGAAGAAAAAGGGGATTTTTCTACAGCATTGGACATGCCATGTCCTTAATTTCCAGTAGTTTCATACCTGCGCTATGCAAGGCACAGATACAGGCTGGGTATAATGGGAGCTCATTTAGATAATTTCCTTCCCTTCCTTTACTTCTCTATTTTGGTAAAAGGACACAAAGCACTGCAAATGTACCATGTTGTACCAAAATTACACTGAGGTCTCCAATCATCCTTCACAGGGAAAGTCATGTGGGAAGGTGGACCGTGTATTGCGTACATGGGTTACTAGGTTTAGGAATGTGAAGGGTTAACTGTGTCTTGGTGAGGGATTGTAAGAAGATGTAATATTATCTGTTGCTGGGCAAGACAGGTGCAGGATGAGCCACTAATTTTGAATATTTAAAAAGTCAAGACATGCCAGAATTTTCCATCTGATGTAACTGTGACATGCCATTTGGGAGTGGCCCACTTGTGGGACAGAGGTATTATAAGGCCCAAACTAGGGAGGAGCTTGGTCTTTGTCAGGAGGAGAGTGTAGAGGGTACAGCTCTGTTGGATCCTGTGAAAGGTAGGTCATGCAGGCCTGCGGATCCGGAGACCCTGAGGTAGCAGAGACGTGATTTACCTGCATCGGTTGCTTCCAGATGCCTAAAAATAAAGAGGCATGGATTATGAAGTGTACCGTGTGACATCAATAAAAGGAAACCGTACCTTACACCAAAACCATGTTTTTGGACCTTTGTTGGGATGTGATCAAGGACCTGCAATGGGAACACTGCCCCTGGAACTGTAAGTGTGAGAGACTGTGTTGGCAGAGCTGCTCCCTTGGATGGAAGGGGTGTGCATGCAGAGAAGGAAAGCCCAGCGGAGAGTCTGCAGTGAACCAGGGATGAAATCATGGAGAAGTGACCAAAAGTCATTGGACAGGTGCCCCCAGATTCACCCGGGACATGTGGTGCATTGCACAGAGGGGTGGTACCATTTCCTACAGTCACATGCTCCCTCATAATCAGATATGTTGGGTATATTTGTTTAGTCCTAGTGACCATATTAGGTTTTATGAAACTCTAGCTTTGAAGGCCATTTATTGTATTGCTATCTAGTTTTCTTATAAAATGAACCCAACATAGGACAAAAAATATGACTTTTATCCTAATTATGGAACTATCACTTAACGGCAGTACAATAAAAAAGGGATATGTCCAGAAAAGTGACTAACAATAGTGTAGAGTGCAGAAGACACAAATAGCCTTTCATTTCCAACAAAAAAAAACATGTTGAGCTCAACCTTAATCTGCATATACAAAAACTTGAAAGTGTATTGCTTAGATTAGTAAAATGAAATGCAGTGATACACAGTTATCATTCTTGCAATTGGGAAATTGTTGAAAATCCAAAATGTTGCCAATGACTATGGACATGGCATATCAGATGGGAAAGCTCTTCTAAAGCTGCATTGCCAGTTTTAAATGTGCAAGCTTCAATAATTGTGTTAAACGTTCAACATTTCAAATAAAACAAAAATTACAAGGGTTCTCTCCTAATTTTCAAATCAACCAGACCCTAGGCATGCAGGCTGGCTGGGAAGGAAAATGGGGAAGTAGTTAGTGTCCCAGACCCTCTACTCGGTGGTTCTCAACCTGTGGGTCGGGACCACCTTGGGAGTGGAATTAACATATCACCGGTGTCGCAGCCTTCAATGACAGTGTCACAACAAGCAGCAGCTCTGATTCCCTCTAATGGGGTGGAAAGTTAGGAGGAAAAGTAATGCCCCTTCCAACTAATTTAGGAGGGATGAGACATTACTCTTTCTCCTAACTTTCCACCCCGCACATAATTTACACAAGCAGGGTGTGAAAATGGGAGGGAGGGGACATTACACTTACCTGATCATGCCGGAAGTGAAATGTGGAAGTGACAACCTGCACTTTCTCATTCTATATATAGGAAGTGACACTTTGCTACGTCACTTCCAGGGGTCGTGGATCAATAAGGTTGAGAACCACTGCCCTACCCATCTCAATTATTTTTAGGCCTGGCAGTACAAAAGTAGAGATGGTCGAATTTTCGACGAATTTCGTGTTAATTGCAAGCCCCTGAATATGGTATCATCACCAACATTGCTGGAGATGTAGAGAAGGGTTGGGGGAACATTTGACAGAAAAAAGTATGTCTCTAACACAAATAGTTTTGCACAAATTAAGTTCAAAGTCAAGTCAAAATGTCGAAAATTCAACTTTAATTTTGAACTTAATTTATTCAAAAACTATTTGTGTTAGAGACATACTTTTTTCTGTTAAATGTTCCCACAACCCATCAAGTTTAGTGATGATACCATGTTCAGGGGCTTTGCAATCAGCTCTGAAAGTTAGCAAGTCAAAAAATTCGAGCATCTCTATACAAGAGTAAGGGAATGAAAGAGTGTGCCCAACCAGGGCTCCAAAGTCATATTCAAGCTGAGCACGTTCACACTATATTTTCAAGAAGAGGGCTTTACCCCTACAATGTGGCCAGCATTGTGTGGGTCCTCAATCTCCATCTTGGAAATCCTTTTAATAAAGGGTCCCTGAATGCCTTTCCTCCACTTTTTTGGAATGAGTACAGTGGATCCTGCAAAACCTAACAGTTCCCCCGAAAAAAATGACATAACCTGAGAAATAAACAGACATTTTGAAATAACTCTTTATTGGTAAAGACGGAACTTTTTGTCTTTAACATGTTCACCATTTAACGAAACATCCCATGATCCAAATGTGCTGTGGTGTTCTCCTCTACCTCTTACCTCAGCACCTTGTTCAGGATATCACCAGTTTAGAATTAACAAAAAAGTTGGAAGGAAGCCGTAAAAGAAAAAAAAAGAGCAATTTCAGTATATATAATTTTATGTATCCAAACTCTTCATCTCTACATGAGACAATAGGTAATACAATAGGCAATAGGTAATACAGCAACATTTAATGTCCCTTAATTGCCGTATATACCTGAATATAAGCCAACCCGAATATAAGTCAAGGTACCTAATTTTATCAACAAAAACTCGAGTATAAGCCGAGGGTGGGAAATGCAAAGTCAGATAATGGAGTTTTGTAAATGAGAAAATATAGAGAAAGCACCCTAGGAATGAATCAAACAGGTGAATCTTAGTGCCCCACCCTCAATAAAGTTAAGAGAACACAGGTCTATTGTTATTACAGGATGGGTTTTCAAGGCAATTCTTATGATTCAAACATGAAAATAAGTTTCCATTTAAAAAGTCTTTTTTATTATTATTGTTATATTATAACATTATTGTTATAAGTAGATGAGTTTTTCACCTTCTCCAGTAGGTGGCAATGTGGTGCTGTTTGTTTACATTTCACAAGCCAACATCGTAAGAAATCAGAGGCTATCCACTCTGCGATCCCAAGAGGAAGCAAACACCCAGGACCAACAATTAAAGCTTTATTGACAACTTTGAATACATTCAGTTGATATTGTCACACAGAAACATACAGAAAATGTCTTCAGCCAACCACTAGGAACGAGTGATAGAAACATTTTTGCAGTTATCATTCATATTCTCAGAAAAATGATAACTTTTGCCAGGCTGTGTAAACCTATGAGCACAACTGTATGTCCTGATATGTAATATCTTTTAAAACACACAAAGATTTCCAACATGCCAATTGAAGGGATTGAGTGAGATCCTCTGTCACTACTCCCACGCAACACTAGAATCTCTGTTATTACCATTTGAGCGAGATGTCCGTTTACCATCTATTAGTCCAGTGTTGGGCAACTAAGTTGATATGAAGGGCCACAAGTGTGGCACTCTGCATCACTAAAGGGCTGTATAACATCGATCGAGACCCTTCCCCCGTCGACATATCTCAGAAGGCGGTGGACCAGATCCCGACAGGCAGTCAAAACCCAACAGCACCCACCCCCCTCCTGACCGGGTTTTCCCTATAAACATTGACAATTTCACATATATAGGACCGGCAAAGTTGATTAGGAAAGCTGGGTCAGAGTGTGACCACTTCACAGGTGAGTTGCTATGCCCTATGCATTAACAGTTAGGTTTTGGGGCCACATGTGGAGGATCAAGGGGGGCCGCCAAACAATGCCCAAAGGGCCGCGGGTTGGGCACCTAGGTATTAGACACTTGTACACATTGGCCGTGGTATATTGTCTGCTAATGTTCTTTCCTGAGGAAGCCCGCAGGGGGCGAAATGTGCACAAAGAAGCACACACATACCTACCAAGCTGTACAATGATGTCCTCCATTATGCTAGCTGGACATTGTCTATGGTAGCAGAGTGCAACTTGTCACAGTCATGCTGTCCTTTTTAATGTTTTAGGGCACCTTTTATCTGATGTACTAGTCCACCCAATATAATAACAATTAACCTCCCTAGTGATCGCAGCAGAGTACTCTACTTGAATTCACCGCCCCTGTCCAAGTCACCAGCAAAGTGGGCTGGGAAACCGACACCCCTCCATTGTAATAGAGGTCGATGACGCCAAAGGGGGCGGTTCCTGAAACCTGACAATGCTGCAGCGATACAGAGAATCGCCGCATCTTTCTGGAGGCATATGGGTTTTTTCTAATCCCTGCTCCAGCAGACAAACCCAAATTCCGGACAAACTGGGTTTGTCTCAACCACTATGAAGGTTAACACCTTTGTAACTTATTTCTATATTTGTGTTGTAGATACAATGCCTCAAAAACCCATTTAAAAAAAAAAAAAAAAATTGTGTTTCCAACTTTATCGAGGGTGTGGCACTATAATTTGTTGGTTTGATTTCTTTCCAGGGGGTACGGTGCTTTTCTATATACCGCATTTTTCGGACCATAAGACGCACTTTTTCACCCCCAAAATTTTTTGTGGATTTCCTGGCCTAAAAACGGTGTGCGTCTTATGGTCCGGTGCATCCTATAGTCCGAAAAATACGGTAGTTTTGTGATATCTTTGAATTGATAGAGGGTGTACTTTTTTTTTCACTGCCCATACCGCTGAGGGTCTGCAAATGGAAAATGGTATTGACTGTTATGTGTACTCTACCGTGTTTCCCTGAAAATAAGCCATCTCCATCAAATAAGCCCCCCCTATTTTATACTTTAAAATAAGAAATAAGCCACCCCCCACAAATAAGCCACCCCCCGCAAATAAGCCACCCCCCGCACATAAGACACCCCCCGCAAATAAGACACCAACCGCAAATAAGACACAATGGGTAACTGTGTGCCTCCGTCAGGGCTAGCTGCAGTTTAGAGCGGAGCAGGAAGTGACTACAAAGGCCCGCGCCTCCACGCCAGGATTCACAAGCAAGCTGCTGATCCCTGTCGTAACGGAGTCTGTAACCCGGCCGGTAGAACCCAAAAAAAGTGAGGTCAGTGAAGGGGAAGGGGACAATGATTGGCACAGAGTGATTAAAGGGGACAATGAATGGCACAGAGTGATCAGAAGGGGACAATGAATGGCACAAAGTGATCAGAAGGGGACAATGGCACAGAGTGATCAAAGGGGACAATGAATGGCACAGAGTGATCAGAACAGGACAATAATTGGCACAGAGTGATCAGAAGGGGACAATGAATGGCACAGTGATCAAAGGGGACAATGAATGGCGTAGAGTGATCAGAAAGGGGACACTGATTGGCACAGAGTGATCAGAAGGGAACAATGATTGGCACAGAGTGATCAGAAGGGGACAATGAATGTCCCAGAGTGATCAAAGGGGACAATGATTGGCATAGAGTGATCAGAAGGGTACAATGAATGTCCCAGAGTGATCAGAAGAAGACACCACCCTGAAAATAAGACCTAGGGCAAATTTTGGCGTTTCAAAAAAATACAGTGAAAGACAGTGCCTCATCATCGGGGAAACACGGTATTCAAACGAGTGAAAAAGAATAACAAAGAAACAGAAAATCTTAATAAAAAGTCTTTATTTTTTTTCCTGGTGACGAATATGAACAGTTTACTTCAAGAGCAACAATAAATTAGGTCATCAACCATTGCACAAGTTTTTTGAATCGAATCTACAAACAGTAAAATGGCACGTCATGTATATTATCTCCATGTATACAAATTGCAGTACTTCGCTCAATGTCCGGAATACTGCAAGGCAAACATTACATTAAACATACAGTACTTCAATGTGATATGCACAGTACAATCTACTTTGTAGGCCAAACCTAGAGCTACATGCATCCGACATCAATAAAGATTTGTTGTATAAAAAAATAAAATAAAAAAAAAGGAATTTAATATTTGTCACTTTTTTAAAAAAAAAACTATTTTATGACAGCGCATGCTTTTTGTTTACATTTTTTTTAGAAGTTTCCATCAGGGTAGTATGCGTTCATTATTTAATCTCGCTCATCAACAAGGCGTGACAATCAATTAGAATACGACTTGTGTATTAAGGCTAAAAATGAGTCTAAATAGTAAAAGAAATGAAGCGTATATTTCCGTAAGATGTTTTTTCTTGATGTTTTTTGATTTGACGCAATTTCATTGTTTCATTTTCTTTGGATTTCAGTCATTTCATGAAAAGAAAATGACGTTTTATAATGAATATGTAAGTGTGGAGATTTTTCAAGTTTTTGTTCTTATTTTAACCCCTGAGTGCATTTTGCTGATAGAACTTTAAAAAGATGGCGGTTACAATCTCGACGCGTTTACCTTAACAAGTGCTTTGATGGTAAATTCCTTATTTTGTGGGTTATGTGGGTACTTACCTTTAAGGTGGTTTTTAACACCCACTGCCGTACCTGTCGGTCACTGACCTGTCAGAACAGCAGTGGACGAGCTGGGTTCATCAGGCAGAGATCGGAGACACAGGAGAGCAAACTCACTGCTCCGTCTGTCTCCGATCTAATGAGGCAGCTGCAGGAGAATGGATAACTCCCTCCCCATGTCCTATGTAACCTGGCACATCTGCAGCGCCATCTAGTGGTTGCAGTGCTCATTTACCTGATACAGTGACTTATTGAAATATTCATTATCTGATATTGTGAGTTATTCACAAAGCATCTGAACATGTTATTATATCAGGATGTCACCAGACTCCAGTATGGACATACTTTGGGAAGTTTCAGGCTTACAATGTAAAAACCTTTTTTCCATTAAAGTCTATGGTGCGCTTTTGGTAAAGAAATCTGGACCTTAGCAGTGCGCTAGGGAGGTTAATCAAAGACTCTGCGAATGCCCCTACACTGCAATTGTGAAAGTCATCAAACATACAACATACAATATTACCTAATTACCCTCCTGGGAGTTTAGCCCAAGTTAACTCAGGGTGAGTTTCTCAATGTAGATAAACTCACCTGTCTATCGAAATCCCCTGCTGATACTTCCGGGTCCGCCCCAATGGCATTAGATATGATGACAGAGCAGCAGGGGGTAGGTGGCGCCACACTTTCCATGTCATGGTGATGGCGTTGATTTTTTAGAGCACATCACCGGTGATGCCTGAAAAGTCTTCTGGGTCACCTGGAGGGCAGGAAATTTTTTTTTAAAATTGCACCATGTGAGAACGGCCCAGGAGGTTAATAACTCGCTCTATGTCAGTGGTTCCCAAACTTTCCTTGCAGGGCCCCCCTTTTTCTATTTAGGAACATTATCGCGCCCCCCCTCCCATACAAACACAGGTTAAGAATAAGGGCCAGCGCCCTCCTGGAATACCTTTGTGCCCCCCAGTTTGGGAACCACTGCTCTATATACTGTATATATTTATTTTTACAATTAAAATAACCATAGTTTCACACCATAAGAGGCACTTTCCCCGTACAAAATCGGTGGGAAAAAGTGGGTGTGAATGCACGACCACTAAAAGCCAGACAGCCGCTCGGGTGGTCACGCATTCTACCTGACCATTGCCTTCATTAGCACTGAGCTTGCCCGGTGGAGCAGAGAAGGGGGTGACCAGCAGGTGGGGGCTTATATGCCAGGTCACCTTGACCTTTGTATCTCTGGATTCCCTCGGCTTAGCGGGAAGGCGGGGAAGTTTCTGATGGAGTCGCAGCTTTTGGAAAGCTGTCTTAAGGCGGCCTTACACGAGACGATTTTGCTTTACATTCCAATGGATTTGGGAATCCAATGCTGCATACATTGAGCGATCGATCGACTCCAACAAAATATCGATCAGACATGTCTGGATTTCTGTTCAATTGCCATCCAGGGTCCCCAACTGAAGTATCGGGCAGGGATCGATTCCCCGAGGTGGTGCGCATCGATGCCCCGAATGATGGTTGTGCAATCGTTCAGCGATTCTTGCTTCATCTTAGTGAATCGAATGCTGCCCAACTTGAGTGATCAATCCCACGCCAACAAAAAAACCATCGAACACGGTCTGACTTGTTGGCATTTCCTTTGTTTGATCGCCATTACCATAGGTCCCCATCCAAAATATTGGCCAGTGATCTATTCCCCAAGGTGGTGCGCATAGATTTCCCAAACGATGGTTGATCGATCTTACAGTGATTCTTATGCCACCACATTGTGATCAATCGCACAACAATCGCTGTGGAAGCCATGTATGGCCACCTTTAGGGCTTGTTTCCACAGAGCTCTTACGTGCGGATGGCTGCAGTGCTATCCGCGCGGCTGCAGCCGCTATCGACCGCACCCCATGTGGTTTAGCATGCAGTTGCAGGCGGACGTCCCTGCGATCGCATGCAGTATTTGGGCATGCCCCTTGTCCAGGAACGCGGTAGGGCGCGGCAACCGCACGAAAACGCAGTAGGGGGGTGTTGAGATCCGCACCCCGACTGCATCCGCACACGGCCGCACAAGTTGGGACTGGCCTATGCATTGCCTATGAGTGCGGTCGATAGCGGCTGCAGCCACGCGGATAGTACCGCAGCCATCCACACGGAACAGCTATGTGGAAACAAGCCCTTAGGCAGCCTCTGACAGCTATCCCACCTCCTTGAACCCCCGCTCTGCCTGCGGGCATATCTGCTAATCGGAGCTCCATCCTCTGGTCGGCAGACCACATGCCCACCAAAATTTTTCAGATAAAATTTGGAGCATCTTATACATTTATAGTACGTAAAAGGCGGTAATTCATTAATCAGCTTGTATACAAGGGTTTCTGGATCAGGAATAAGGTAACTTACTACTATCGGAAACTCAACACAAGATTGGCTCTTCTGTGAAAATGTGATTTCCTTCTCCTATATTTAACATTTTTGGGTTTCTTTTTCACAATTTGTAGCCATGAAGACTCAAGCTTTCAATGAAGTATCATTTTTTGCCGTGACTCACCCTACACTCATACATCTGAGAGAAACCTCGAAGTCGGAATATATTGTGTAAATTTCGTCCGGCAAGTTTGTTTTCCTGACCTTCACAATCGGTGAGCATGAATCACATGACATGGTTGCCTAGCATTTGTATTGACAGATACGTGTATACAGAGGCAGAAATGTTCATACATAATAATACACGGTAACGGTTGTTCTCAGAGCACATGACGGAGCCGCTCTCCAAAACATTTTATCTGTGTCTATCCCGATAGTGACTAGAGATGGTCGAATTTTTCGACTTGCTGACTTTGTGAGCTGATTGCAAAGCCCCTGTCTACACTAGTTTCAATGGACTTGCCCCCATTGATAGGTTTGTGCGCGGTTGCGATTGGGGCCGCAATTGCCGTTCACAATAATTTTTCTCTTATCACGCCCACAGACAAGAATGATCACGCGTGGAGGCGATCAAAAATCGCGTCCGTTAATTCTCTATGGAGGCGATTTTTTTTGTAATGGTGGCGTTTTTTTTTTTTTTTTTAATTGCAGGGCAAAATCGCCAGCGCAGGAAGTGGGAACATAACTACTTATGCTGAAGTATAGTGCAAGGCAAGTGGTAACCCCCGGTCCATACACACCCCGGCCTTAGCTACCAATTGTGAAACTACCAATAATATAAATAAATAATAATATGTTGAGACAAACATCTGTCCAAATTGTTTTCATTAAAATAATGTGTTTCCTCGAAAACAAGACACTGTCTTATTTAATTTTAGATGCCTTGTCTGGTATGTCTTATTTTTAGGAAGCAGTTAATTTGATGTAATATAGAGAATGGACACAAGATGTCACTGCTTTATTTCAGCTACTCAGACTTCAGAATGTTTTTTCTGGGCTGCTTGGGCTCACAAGAGCGGGGTGTCACAGGGTGGGTCTGGGTTTAGAACACGTGACAGGACGTCTCCTGTCATGTCTCTCTAAATATGGCAGATAAATAAATAGGTCTCTTTTTTTTGGGGGGGGATCGGTTATATTAGAAGCACACTTCTAATATAACTTTCAGGTAAATCTTATTTTCGGGGAAACACTGTACCTGTTCCTACTTACATACAAAAACATAACAAATCTACAATCCTTATAACATACGTAACCCAGGTAATGCCTGTATATCAAAATCAAAAGCATTTTAGCCTAACAGATCTGTCGACAAAAAAAAAACTGTGTGTACGGACTTCTTAAATTAATGAAGACTTTGCTTAAAGTCCATTACAATGAATCACTATAATGTATGTCGGGCCACGTTTTCGATTTTTTTTTATACAAAAAAAGTTAAGGAAAAGTTACATATTGGCTAATAATCAATATCAATGACATAATCAATATTTAATGAAAACTCTCTTCTTATTATCTGGCTTCTCATTGGTTATGAGCAACTGTTTTGTATTGTGTATTAGGTGTTCTATAAAAAGGCTGATCAATTGATTTCAACCTTTTCAAACCCAGGTGCCCAACCTGCGGCCCTCTGGGTGTTCTTTGGCGTCCCCCCTCAGTCTTCCACTTGAGGCCCCTGAAACCTAACTATTAATGCATAGGGCACAGGAACTCACATGTCTCCCAAACCGAAGGTTATATGACCCAACGATATAATCAATGGCTTTGAAGGACATAACCTTGGTTATATATATGACACAAAATCTGCATCACCATACTACAGTGTTCCCTAATGCTTGAAGTGTCATTTAAAACGTTTTATTATTTAAAAAATTAAACATAATATCTTCTAGCATGGCCTGCTGTCATTTTTGTCATTAAAAAATGCTTATACGAGTTAGTATAGATGTAAATGTTATCTGCGGCCACACTTGTGGCCCTCTATAGCAACTCAGTTGCCCACCACTATTTTCAACCATCTTTAAAAGAACAATTAAGACCTCTTCTGTTCAATCCTTCTGAAAATGCTTTGGTCTTAAAGGATTGTCATGAAAACCATACCAATCATCTTTATGTCAGGGCTTGGCACATCAGCAACATTGGGCTACCTGGTCCAACGTGGTCCCAAGATGTGAATGAGCCCTATCGTTCCAAAACAAGTATCCAGCTTGATAGGTATCATTATCTTGGGTAGGCAACTAAAAGAATTTACTGTATATACTCGAATATAAACTGAACTTTTCAGCACCTGAAATGTGCTCAAAAAATTTAATTTGGCTTATATTTGGGTCAAAAAATGAAACTTGGCTTATATTCGGGTCAAAAAATGAAACTCGCAGCATTTTGTAGGTGGACTTGTGAGTGAATTGCAAAGCCATCATAAACATGGTATCATCAGCAAATTTACTGGAGATGTAGAGAAGGGTTGTGGGAACATTTGGAAAAAAAAATTAATAAAAAAAATGATTGCTCTAGCATATGTAGTTTTTGCATAAATTAGGTTCAAAGTCAAGTCAAATTTGAACTTATTTTGTGCAAAAACTTAATATGCTAGAAGAAGACTTTTTTCCTTACAATGTTTCCACATCCCTTCTCTACATCTCCAGCACTTCTAGTGATGATATCATGTTCAGGGGCTTTGTAATAACTTACAAATCTGCTGCATTAAATAATTACACCTCAAAACAAAAGTTCATTTGCTGTGTGTTTCTGTGCCTTAGTTGCTGCATTTCCCTCCCTAGGCTTATACTCGAGTCATTCAGTTTTTCCACATTTTTTTTCTAATATTGGATACCTCGGCTTATATGAGGGTCGGCTTATACTCGAGTATATACGGTAAACCAGAGGCAACCAAACAACTAGCATTTTCAAGAGCTGGTCCTATCCTACGTATTTGATCAGGTTTTTTAATTAAAAATTTACCAGGTTTACTACCAGTTCATTGGGACACTTATTGGGTAAGCAAAACTATTTTTAAAACAATTACATTTTTAGCTCAAACATCTCAGAATGTTAGTGACCTAATAGTCTAGGTATATAGATGAATGGACGTGGTTAAAAATCGCTTCTCCATCCATTGATTTTTTACCACACCCATTCACTGTCTATGGGCGCGGTCAAAAAACATAAACTTCTTATTGGGCAACCGAGTCAATCTGGAGGTTATTTTACTAAGCAGAGAGCACCTTCTCGTGTCATTGCCAGATTTTCAGCTTCTCAGAGGAATAATACTCCAGCATCTAGATTTTGCTTTAGCCATGACCTGTTCAATAGATGTCTGACACGGGATTTGCTTTAACCATTTCAAGTTTCAGAGTATTTCAATAAAACTAAGCGTAGCCCTCTCAACCACAAAATAGTACATATCCAAAAATACAAAAAGAACTCTACCGAAATGTAACACATCTATGTTTGGGGTTCATGGTATCATTTTCTTGATCTAATGTGTTCATAAGCATGGGTTCACATAAGTGGTTCTCTGGTACTCAGAAGGGGCCAAAACCTAGCTCTGCGTACCTGCATTATTGTTACACAGCTCATATGTGTACTAACAACTTGGAGGCGCTCCGTGTCTGGGCGGCCGCAGCTAAATGTTACATGTATACAATTTATGTCACTTGGATAACTGCAGGGAAACATTAATAACTATGAAAGGTTGCAGTTAGGGGGGTGACACTGGGTATGTAAATTAATAATCCAAAAAAGTCTCAGGGGTTAGTTACTAAGCCAGAAAATGTCAGGGTTGTACTTCTGAGGTATGAGATCTGGGGGTTCGAACGTGTTGTACTGTGAGAGTTACATGTGACCCAAAGTCAGCTGGTGACCTGTGGATGGAGACAGATAATTGGAGGATCAATCAGGAAAAGGGCGGTCCATCTGCAACAGAACCTACCATGCAGGAGGCTGGAGCAGAGGACAGTGAGTGAGACAGTGAGGAAGATCACCCTACATATGGGGCGAGTAGCAAACACCTCATGGTACTCATCTGAGGAGCTCACTAAACAAAGTTATGTGCTCTCCTGGGTATATGTTATATGTGTTATAGTTCAGGTCTACTAGACGAGATAATGGCCACCTATCCTTACATCAGAATAGGTTATTTCCATAACATTTCTATAACATTTCTGCCCCAGACTATAGTATGAAATAAGTGTTTGTTTTATGTCTTGCTCTTATTCATGAAGCTAGCCCTTAGTATTAAAGTGCAATGCATGAGCTGAGCATTATAATCAATGGCGACCAACTTTGGTTAAGAAGCCAGATAAGAACCATATGATATGACCACTCTATCCTGTGCTCACATTAGGACAGTGGTTCCCAAACTTTCTTTGCAGGGCCCCCCTTTTCTGTTTAGAAACATTTCCCCCCCCCCACCTCCTCATTAAAACACAGGTTCAGAATGAGGGACGCGCCCCTCCGGAAAACCTTCACGCCCCCCAATTTGGGAGCCACTGCATCAGGGTCAGTCATCCCTGTCACATGACAACATCTATTTTACAACCAATCATAATCTGTCTCTTGCTTTGTTTTGGGATTCTGGGATGGGGGAAGGAACTGGGTGGGCCTTCCCATTCCATCCAGGAACTACACCTGATAGACATCAGGGAGGTGGCTGGGTGTTTCAACAAAAGAGACTGAAGCCACCCAGTCAGGGTTCCCAATGAGGTTGGAGACAGGGCTGCTGGGTGCAGCAAACACAGGGCACACAGGGAGTGTGTGGCCCCAGGCTGGTGGCTGCTAGGAGGCAGGCCAGTACGGTTTCCTAAAGGAAGGAACCACTGTTTGATTGGTGCCAGGCTTGGCATTTTCAGGACTTTGTTTCAATTGATATTAACCCCTGTGAGGGTAAGTTCTGTTTGGACTGTTTGTGTGTGCAAATAAACACGGGCAGGAGCCCTAAAAGGTAAACAATCTTGTGGATTCATGCTTTTGAAGCACCGTGTGAGCTGAACCCCCACACTAGGAAATTACAAACAAGTTTACTGGAAATTGTCCATTTCAAAGAACACACAAAACTTTTCATAATACCACCACCAGTATAGCCGTTACTGACACATCGTATATGGCATCATAACATACTCTCTCTTTGGGGTGGGCACAGTTGAAGCTCAGCAACTAATAAAGGTAGCCATAGACCGGTAAAAATTTTTTCGATTCGTTCATATTAAATGAAAAATTTACCCCTAGTCGAACATAAATCTATCGTTTAGTTTCACAGATAATAGATTTCATTGACACTTTCCCCTACAAGAGGGCGCCTGGAAACCAAAAAAGCGACATGTGCAATATCGAATTAAAGTGGACCTACCACCAGAAATCTATGTTTTTTATGAATGACACTAGAAGTGCCAATAATAGGGAGGAATGCAGTGAAAAAACCCCAAAACTTACCTGTAATGACCAATTTAAGAAGATAACCCCACAGCTCTCCTCACTTCCTGGTTCGCTGACGGCAACACATGAAACTGGGGGTGCAATATCGCGGGTGGCCACTGGGGGGCATTCAGTGATCCTCTATGGGAATTTTCGAAGAAGATCACTGAGAAAACAAAGCTTCCTGTGATGTGCTGCCTTTCTCTGCCTAAAGTGAACCAGGAAGTGAGGAGAGCTGTGGGGTTATCTTCTTAAATTGCTCATTACAGGTAAGTTTTTTTTTCACTGCATTCCTCCCTATTATTGCCACTTCTAGTGCCATTCATGAAAACATAGATTTCTGGAGGTAGGTCCGCTTTAAATCACCATCATGTCCGATCACAGCTCAATCGATTTAATATTTGATTGAACCAGGTGGTAGGAATCAATTCCCATTGGATCAACTTCAAAATATCGCTTTTGTGGCCGATCGAAGAAAAATATTGACCCGACGTTTGGTATAGGAACTCAGCGTATTAGCACTGCAAGCTTCAGAGGGGAAGATAATTATCAGTAGGCTATATATAGAGATCGTAGCAGCTCAGCTATTAACCACGTAAAGTTTTCATCTGGAATAAGTTGTTCTTCAAGCATTACAATATGTTATTAACATTCTACATTATTACATATAAATCTTGGGTCAAACTGCACAACCCATATCAATTGTTTCACACAAAAAAGTATATATATTGACTATAAATATTCAGTCCATTATCTGGTACAGTGTAAAGATTATCATTTGTTATCATCTAAGGGCATTTCATTGCTGGACCCATAGTCCTTATAGGCTAAAATTATTTACATCATTTTGTGTTCATTTCTCTTGTTAATCAAAAAGTTTGGTCTTCCTGACTTGGTGGCAGCAAAATAAAAGACCAGTACTTGTATCCTTAAGCCCCCCATACACCTTTAGATCACTCTATACAATTTCCATTAGATCTACCAACA
>CM070034.1:170345368-170369379 GCA_036250615.1 Ptychadena robeensis
GAAGGTATATATCACTGCTATGTAGTGCCGGGTCCTCCCTGTATACATAGTGATTGGAAGATTTACAAAGGT
Organism: Ptychadena robeensis; assembly: GCA_036250615.1. Classification (NCBI taxonomy): domain Eukaryota; kingdom Metazoa; phylum Chordata; class Amphibia; order Anura; family Ptychadenidae; genus Ptychadena; species Ptychadena robeensis. The sequence continues at coordinate 170,345,441 of CM070034.1, forward strand.
CCCCAACTGTTCATGTTTTGCAGAAAACCACTGAGGTTTAATGAGCTCTGCTGAGACACTATTTACCTCACCTGTGAATATTTCTGGTTTTCTGTAAAACATGTACAGTTGAGGGTCCCTGAGGACCCGAGTAGAAAAACAATGCCTTACAATCTTTCCATACAATTTCTGTACAATCAACTGTTCTTCTACCAAAACCATGTAATATGAGGAGCTTTCTAATCCTTCCAATCACTCTGTATTCTATCAGGGAGGACCCAGCACTACATAGCAGTGATGTATACCTTCCAATCACTATGTATTCTATCAGGGAGGACCCGGCACTACATAGCAGTGATAGATACATTCCAGTCACTATGTATTCTATCAGGGAGGACCTGGCACTACATAGTTGTTGGTAGATCTAAAGGAAATTGTATGGAGTGATCTAAAGGTGTATGGGGGGGGGGGCTTAACCGCTGGTGTTCCAAAGTAGTCTACAATTTATTTATATGCCAAAAGAAGCCATTTCAAGCCCGCGGGGATTCTGAATTGCGGCTGTCTCGGTGATGGCTTCCTGCACCACCTCTTCAGAAGAGGTGGGGTCGTTCGCCTCCATGTGAGGTCTTATTTCCACCTATGCGATCTCCCGCAATTATAATCCCGGAGATCGAACCCATACATTTCAATAGAGCCACCTCTACAGCTGCGGTGGGCCACGCTCGGGTGCGGCCTGCAATCTGAAATGCGGCTTACAGCGTGTTGGATCATGGGTGGTCGTGGGATGCACACGGCCGATCGTTCCTGATCGCGGCCATAGGGGTGGATGGACTTGGTTAAAAATCACATCTCCATCCATGGATTTTTTAACCGCGCCCATTCACTGTCTACGGGTTCGATCATCCAGAAAGGGGTTGGACAGGACATCTTGCCACACCCCTTCACTTCCTGCCTGCAGGTCCTTGCTCGCGGTTTGAATTGCAGGAGACCGGGGAATCACAGAAGTGGAAAAGAGGCCCTTAAAGAGGTGACATCGGTTTCCCGATAGGAGAGGGTGGAGGGTGGAGAGTAGGAAAAACAAAGTTCAATTGATTGCCCGTACCGCCAGGGAGGTTAAGAAACTGACAGCTATTTCTAGATCTGGCCAATTCATTTTAATAGCGGTTTGCCCAAACTCAGTTCGGGCACAGTTTGATCAGCGATCCGTGCCGGGATCGGGCAAAACCGTCATCTCTCTGTGTGCCGGCGACTCTTACAGCCCCGTGTTTTTGGCGTCATCTGTGACACCCAAGGGGGCAGGGGGGGGGCGGCACCATAGACCTCCATGTTAATGGAGGGGGCGCCGCTCTCCTCTCCACTCACCGCCGGCGTCTATTTGACGTCGGAGGTGTGTAGAGTGCTGGGCGGAGAGCCGGCAAGCATGGCACAGTACAGTCTACTCCGCCGCGATTGCAGGTAAAACGAGCTTTTCGTGCCATAAAAATTGGTGCGAAAACCTCAAACCGCCCAGAGGGTTAAGGGAAATATTTTCACCAACATAAAATGATGCATCCAATTCAACAACAACAAAGGGCTAAAAACAAAGCGATTCTGAGCCAACTTTCAAACCCTATCCTAATAGTAAAAGCTCACCTGTCATAGACACGCAATATATAGAAAAATAAAACTGTATGGTGATGTAGTAAGACTTTTGAAAAATAGAAATGTGATTCAAGCCAAGAGGAGGAGATTATATATGTAACACACTATGTATTATTGCTTTCTTACATGTACATTACATTTAATAAATTGCAGGTTAGCCTAATAAATACATCAGAATAAATAATAATAATAATAATAATAGAGTACAATAAAATGTTTCTCTATATATATATATATATAGATATATATATATATATATATATAAAATAGATTTCAAAGGGTCATTTCACACCTATAGCACAAGTGGTACAGACTCATGTGTGGGTTACCGGGCACAAAATGCAGCACACAAAACTGCAACACAAAATGTGAACCAGCCACTTTTTGGAAATGATGGGATTTCGACTTCAAATGTTGTAACTACCAAAAATGTATGTGTGCAAACTTTGGAAAACACATTGTCGGCAGGACCTGGGGGACAGGGCAAATTTTGTAGAATTGTCATGGACTCAACAGTTTCGGAGTATTCTAGAGCCACTACTACAATGCTTATTCAAATGTAATAAATGTCTGCATGACTTTAATGGGAGGTATGCTTGCAGCGATCCACCGTCCCCTTATACTTCCATTCATGTCTATAGGCTGCTGTGATGGAGACGTGTCCTGAACTACCAGCAGTAACCAAACTGCTCAGAAGTTAAGAAAAGCTAATAAATAGTTGCGCACGACTTTCAGCAGCAGTTACACAGTTGCAGTGATGTCAGTGGCCAGAAGGGCCCTCAGAAGGTGTATGGAGCCTGGCAAAATGGGTCAGTATGAGGGGTGGGTGATACTCCCTAGCGGTCAGCCCCTACCGCGCCGGTTTTAACAGTGGAATTTGGGATGTGGTCTGGGAAACTGACGTTCCTCCATTATAATGGATGTCTATGGCAAGACCCCCCCGTCCCATCGGCATTACTGATGACACAGAAGGGGTGGTCCCGGAATAGCTGTGCCTGGATAAAGAATCGCTGCAGCTTTCCGGAGGTTAGGTTGGTTTTTAAGATCCTGGTTCGTCTCAACCGCTAGGGGGGTTAAGTTGTGTGTAGGTGTGCAGCCACGAATATGAAGCGGGAGGGGGTGTGGTCCTCCTGTTACAGACAAATAGGAACAAGAACACGAGGCGCCAAAGTAAAGTACTATAACTGCTGAAATAAAAGATAAAATACCCACAATAAAGGAGGTAGATTGCAGGCTTAGCAGGGACTGTTCTTGTACAAGTCCATATCAACAAATGTCTGCCACCTGAAACGTGCCCCATTGATGATCAAGAACCTTCATCTTTAACTAGGAAGTGATGTCTTCCATAACCAGGAAGTGACATAATCCTGGTATCCACGCAGCCGAAAACACATGGCCTTGTAGGAGAACAGCCTCTGCTAAGCATGCACTGTACCTCCTTAAATGTGAATATTTCATCTTTTATTTTATCATTTAAAGTACTTTACTTTGTTGTACTAGGTTGTATGCTTCGTTCCTAACCACACTGCTCCTGACTGTCCATTTAAACAAAGCCTTAAGCCTCCCATACACGTTTAGATAGTGTAATCATGCATGGCTGGTTGTGCTGAGAATCGGCTGTGTACCCTCTGTGTGCTGGCATTTACTTTGAATGGGGATGCTGGTCTCCATCCAAAGTAAGGAGATCAATCTAAACATTACAAACATGGCCAGAACCCCCCCTAGTGTTCTGCTCATTGCTTTGGTCTATCTCAATTTAAAAATGTTAAACAAAACATGGTATTAGGTATGCCACTGAAAACAGTTTAATATATCAAGTTGGCCTGATGTCAAAGCTATATTTACATTAGACGACCACAAAATAGTAGAAAGAAACATAAAAAAAAGAATAACTTGAGCTTCAATAAAGCAACTTTTATGTGATGTTATCTACCAAGAAGCATAAGCACTGTCATATTCCTTGATAGCTTTTCCTCGTGCTGTGGCTGGTGACTGTGTATGATACCCAGTGATGTCAAAGAAGATTCTGGGAGTTCAGTAGAAGTGCAAGTTTAAGGGTTTAGGACTTTTATGCCATTACCTTTAAAAATGCATTTATTGTAAAGTGATATGTATGAAAAAAGCTTACCATTATGTAAACCCCCCCCCCCCCCCCCCCCCCTCCACTATCTAAAAATTTATTTTTCACATTCCTGGACTAATGTTTAACACTACAGTTCTTTGAAAGAGGTTATTTGAATACCCCGGCTTATATAGTTTGGGAAGGGTGGGGCAAATTAAAACAGATTACAATGAATTCCAAGTCAGGTTGCTACCAAGTCAGTCACTGTGTTGCCCCATGTTCTCGACATCATGAATATCTGTGTTGTCATCAATGGACACAAGGTAACAGATGTGGGGTCCTCGCTGAAGGTTGGGGAAGGCATGCAAGGCATCATTGGAGGACACCAGTCTAGTGTAGATCAGGAAAGCCATTCTGAGTAGGGCTCAGGATAACTGAAAATATACCCCAAGCCACACTCCAGAAGACCATCAAGGATACTGAATGTCTGCAGTGTCATCAATAGACGCCAGGTAACAAATGTGGGGTCATTGCTGGCATCCACATGGACTGGAGGTTGGGGGACGCATGCAAGGCATCGTTGGAGGACACCATGATAGCGTTGATTAGGTAAGACATTCTGAGTGTGGTCAGGGTTACTGAAAATCTACCTCAAGCCACACTACAGAAGATCATCAAGGATCATGAATGTCTGAAGCGTCAACAATGGACACAAGGACAGGGGTAACAGATATGTGGTCATCACTGGCATCTACTAAAGGTTGGGGGACACATGCAAGGCATCACTGGAGACTGGACACCAGGCTAGTGTAGATCAGGTAAGCCATTCCAAGAGGGGCTCAGGGTTGCTAAAAATCTACCCCAAGCCACACTCCGGCAGACCATTAAGAATCATAAATGTGAGCAGCATCAACACTGGACACAATGACAGGGGTAAGAGATATGTGGTAATTGCTGGAGTCTACATGGTCGGGGGAAGCATGCAAAGCATCATTGGAGGACACCAAGCTAGTGTAGATCAGGTAAGCCACTCCAAGAAGGGCTCAAAGTTCCTTAAAATCTACCCGAAGCCACACTCAGACACACTCATCAGAAAGGTCAACAAGGCAGGACTATTTTAATGGCACATACTGAAGGGGTAATTTTTCAAACAGCATTCCTATCTTGGGGTGTCACTGGATATTTCAGTGGATAGCTCACATTTAAAAGTATAAATTTGAATAGAAATCATTTAAAAATGTAAAACTTTCACATTATAGGGAACAATAACTAAATTTTTTTCCTATTATGTCTGGACAACAATATCAAAATACTACTAGTGCAAAACAGTAGCAAAAACAAACAGAAGACAAGAAAACGAAAGTGTCAGCAGCGCAAGTTCAAATGGAATTTTTCATACAACTAAAGCAAAGTTGAACTTACAAAATGCTTTCATTCAAACGTATAGTCCCCAAACAAGATGTGAAACTGTGGATTACATCTCACCAGGACAAAACAATTATCATAAACCAACAGATTCTTCCATCAACTTTCATTTTGTGATAAAATAAAACTCTATGAAAATATATGTCATTCCTATCTATATAAATTACATCAAGCTTTTATACTTCTACACGGGTAAAGCAGATGATGCATTTACGCCATAGGTAGCAATGCCCACAAGCCACCTATAGAAATACAGTATAACCAGTGGACTCTTAACATTGAGAAAAGCACAAATAAACAGAGTGGAGGATCTGTGGAGTACAAAATGCTTTACTCATTTGGGATACAGTGGTTGTGAATCTTCATAGTAGATTGAACTTGTTTTCTAAAGGCTGTTCACCTTGCAAAGTGAATTAAAACTTTTTTTTATTAGCTGAACTAAACACAGCTCTGTGGACTTCAATTATATATCTCAGTGGTTCCCAACCTGGCATCCATGTCCCCCTAGAGATAGCAGGGGGGATGACACCCTGTGTCCTGCAGCCTATAACAGAGAGAGGCTGTAAGCTCAGCTCCACGCTTCCCCCACTCTCTCTCCGAGTCCAGCTCAGGCTAAAAAACTCACACAGGGTGGTAATTTGGGGCTGGAAATTGCATCAGCACTATCTTGTTGGCGTTTTACCAATTTGTACTAGAAATTACGAAATAGCATTTTAAAAATTTCCCTATCTGCCTTTGTGAGTTAATCACAAAGACCCTGAACATAGTATCCCCACAATTGCTGTAGGTATAAATAATGGTTGTGAGTATGCAAGTTAGGAGGGAGGGTGGGAGCGTTGTGACAAAATTTATTTAAATTTATGTATGCTGGTAGGGGTTTGGAAGCCTGGCTGCCTGACGGGCAAGAGGGTCCTAAAGGAAATAAAGTTGTGAACCACTGATCCATGTGCCTTAAAAATATCATTTTATTTCATTTTTATTATTGGCTTACATTTAAGTGATTATTGACTTACCACTCCTTGCTCCAGCTGTCAAGTCTACGTTGCAGTTTCAGCCTTCTCTGCATGTCAGTGCCTTTCTTGTTCATTGCAGATACACGGTTGAATGAGTCAGTCACAACACTAGGTGGCAGTATGAGCCAATTCTTTGTAAAGATGACATTTACAAACCATGATAGAATATATAGAACAAGGAAGATACATACAACCAGCACAATTGACTGCAGCTGCAAAGGAGACCAGATTAAGAGATAGTAAGTTTGTACACCCCAGATAAGAATGGAAACTGAGACCCTGATTTGAGTTCATATGGTAATTCACTTTGCTAAGTGAACAGCCTAAATCTCTTTAGTAACAGTGTGTAAATATTCACTTCAATTATCCAATAGAGTGGAAAGTGAATACATTTTTTATCAGTGGCACGATTCGATAAATGAAGTGAGTATTCTTGAAAGCGAAAGTAAATTGTACTCAGTTTTTCAGGGCCATAATTCAGCCTCTCTCTAGATCAGTGTTTTTCAACCACTGTTCCGCGGCACACTATGTCGCCTGGTGTGCCGTGGGTTTTTGACCCCACCCTCGGCCCTCCTATCTAGCTGCCTCTTATAGTATAAGTCTTATACTATAAGAGGCAGCTAGAAAGGAGGGCTAAGCAACCGCATACTCACAGAGCCAGTCTGTGTATAACACGGATCGGCTGTATAAGTCTTATACTATAAGACTTATACAGCCGATCCGTGTTATACACGGACCATATCTGTGAGGATGCGGTTGCTTAGCAACATGCATCCCCACAGACCAGGGGCGGTGTTTTTGTTCTGCTGGTACGCATCTGCGTTCCAGCGGGGCACCTGCTGATAACGTACTTCCGGCGGGGACCGGAAGTGCGCTGTGATTATGCGTATCGTCGGTGCACCCTGATTTTTTTCATGAAACAAGTGTGCCTTTGCCCAAAAAAGGTTGAAAAACACTGCTCTAGATAATACAGTCAGGTTTCAGTCAAATCACAAACCCGGAAGTTAGTATATAAAGTAGAGAACTGGGAGGTGAAGTTTACTTGACCGCTCCTGGACCACCGTGACTCCCCTCCTAATATTGCTGAAGAATCACCTTGACCAACGTAGACCGTGTCCCCTCCGAGTCCCTTTTTCTACATCCTTGAACAAAGGTATATCTACTACGGACATTCTCATTAACATAGATTTAATGACATATACAAAATACAGCAGCAAATACATTGGGACAATGCCGCTCTGCGCATTGTGTAAGAGACGTAATAACAATTTAAAATTTATATTCAATTCTACTTTTTGTAGCAACTAAACATTTTCTTCGAGGTACTCTTCTCGAAGGGCCTTTTGCCTAAAGACTAGAAGAAGTGATAGTGTTAAGAAAATAAATCAAATTTGAGCTTTCCATTTTTGGTGCAGGTTAATGAATACAAACACAAGCAATGAATCAGCCAATCATGGAGGTTTTCCTTTAATACGGTTATTAACTATGTAAAATTTGGAGGCCAATCAAGCCTCTGTTTTCACATTTGAACCTGTACCAAAATGTGATATTTGATTTGTCAATGGGAACACCACCCTCATTTCACTATGCACATGCTCTTCTATGATGACCATCTACAGTTCTATATCTGAAGACTAATATATTCATAAAAAACTAACTCTTTCATTTATTTATTATATTTTTTCATTTCATTGATTTAATCCCTCCATTAAATTTTGAGCGTATTCTAAATAAAGTCAAATATACAAATAAATATGTTGCTAACCTCTTTATCTGAATAACATCTGGTTAAGGCCCTCACATAGATTCTGTTTTATGATATATAAAAAAATTATGCAAGAAACATTTCACCTTCTAATTACAGAGAAGAGTTAACAGTAATGTACATTAAAATAGACATTCCTGTAGGCAGTAAAATTTGCATGCAATTAACAATTATAACTATTGGTTGGATCTGGCCTCTTTACAAAATATGACCCATTAAGGCTGAGGAGCAAGCAAAGGCAAACTACGGCTCTAAAGCAGCAAGCTGTAACTTGTAGATCTTTAGAAATAGAGGCCCCATGATTTGCCTAAGCCTCCTGTAGCTGGTGAGGGTTTTATATTTTTTAAAAATACTTAAAGTTTACTGTGTGAAGTTTTGAAGAACACTCACTGTGTCTGTCTTGGATGGACTTGATTGGGCTAAATCATCCACTGGGTTTGCATAGTTCTTTGGAACCTGACAGGAAGATCATTTTAATTCTGCTCGAGTTCTAGACTTCTTCCTCTACCCTCCCCCATGCTTTCATACATATTGGTGTAATTTTTTTAAGGCTGGAAAATCCTTAAATCTAAAATGTTTTGTGGGTCCCCCCCCCTCCAAAAATTATTACTGTCCCGAAAACCAAGATCAAACATGGCAAGCTAGATAAAGTTAAGTGCCTCAACAAATGTTGGCTTCTAAGTCACTCAGCTGTGATAAATGGGTCCAGGGTGCCTCCTGGACTAAAGGGAAAAAAAAGTTGGCTTACGCTAAAAACACTACGATGACCGCAGGCATTGACAGGGCTGTCCCCGATCCATCGGTCCAAGTCTCCATTGCATTAATGTGGACGCAGAGCTCCGGGTTGACATGAACGCAGCTGAGGCTTAATGACACATGACACATCCCTTGACAGTCAATAAATGCATCATACGTCAGCCCATTGATTTAAAGGGGCCGCATAGCGCAGCCGATAACATGACGTGAACAAGCGGGGCTAGCGCTTGTTGGATGCGCTGCCATAGTGTAGCCCTACCCTTACCCTGTTGTCTTGTAATAATAAACATGTGGGTTGGTTTGAAAATGGTGAAACAATCTTGGGACAATGCTTAGGTAATGGAAAGTCCATGTGTGGACGTGTAAGGGAGAGGATGTCAATCTTGTAATGGTGAATAAAAGCATGGAGGAACCGGAATTACAGAAGAGTGATGCCGTTCCTGGGGTGTCAGAGATAAAGTAACACAGTTGATGATTCAGCCCAACTCATTAAACTTTTTTACCTTAGGGTATATCCTTAAAAACATGGGTCCTTTGAAGTTACAAAGACAGACCAGAAAGTAGTGGGAATACATATATAAAACTAAGAAGTATCATTATTGCTTTAAAAGGTACCTTGAGGAAGATTGTAACAGAAAGTTTCGATTTTGAGTAGTAAGTGGACTTATGAGGCAAACTTTAGCACAGGATTAAAGTTATCAGAAAGAACATGCAATGGTATTAGAAACAAGACGAGTAAGAGGAAATGTGAGACAATTTTTTAACACTGGAACCCACCCAACTAGGGTAAACCATACATGAACTAAGAATCGTAATGTTTCTTAGTTGAAGCATTCTTTTTATTTTTTTAAATTGCATAAACTATTTACAAAAATGTTGTGCAGCTACAAAAATGAATGTAAATCCTTACATTAAAAATAATATATAGGAAATTGTTGAAAGCCGTTGGCCTTTATCAACCTTAATGAAAATAGCGGATTACACAGGTAAAACCGTTGGCTTGGCATATGATTGGCAGCTGAGCACAGGTTAATAAAACGAAGAAAAGTAATGTATAGAAACGAATTACTTTTTATAGATTACACCAATTAAATTCTTAATTAAGGCTTGCAAAAATCTAACAGTTTTATCTAAATCAAAGTTCATTCTACACTAAATTCATTTTGAATTTTTTGGGCTATTCGACAGAGGTCTACGGCCATTTTGCTAAAAAAGTAGAAACGTTGCCTACTTTATATATCTACTCTAAAAAAAACACAATTAATGCAAGTATTTATTGCTCAAGCTATTTAATTCCAGTTAAAAAAATTTCTTTTAAGGATGTATTTATGCAAAATGAATAAACAAATTATTATCATTTAGTCTGTTAAATTTTTTAAGCAGGTTTAGGCATGTTTTTTTATTTGCTTTAATTGTTAATAATAAAGACCTTAAATTTTTTTGCTGTTAACTTATTACCAGCAAAAATTAAGATTTTTTGTAATTAACAGTAAAAGGAAATTTAAAAAACTAAATGAAAAATTAAACCTGATTAAAATTAAGATTGGTTAGTTAGTCGTCATCATTAAGTTAACATGTTTAACCATTTTAATTTGATAAATTTGATTCAAAGCAATTAATTTGATTTAATTTAAATTGTAGCAATAGTACAGTGCTGTACCGTGTTAGCCATCGATAAATATAATGTTTGGAGTTCAGGTGATCCCCTTTATTGGCTAACTTATTGAAAAAGCAAGCTTTCGGGATATCTCAGATCCCTTCTTCACACTTAAGGCCCCCCTACACCTTTTGATTTTCCATTCGATCACCTTTGACTGATTGTTTTTTTTAGTCGATCGACCGGAAATCAATGCCGCATGATCGACCTAGATCGATCGGAATTGACCAAAAAATTTATCGGACATGTCGTAAAATTTGGATCGATTGAGTATACATCGAATGTATAGCGAATGTTATTTTGTTATGCCCGACCGATCTTGGTTCAATTTAAATAATAAGCATATTTATACATCCGGTGGCAGACATTTTGGTGTGTTTACGATCGACTTCCTTCGAATAGGCTTTTGACCGATCAAATATCAGTTTCTCCATGTGGGGAGGGGGAGGGGGGGGGGGATTTCGATCACAGTCCAATCAATCGAACCAACAATGATCATAAATTACATCAATCTGACATCGATCGTAGGGAAATCAAAACGTGTAAGGGTGCCTTTAATTTAAAGCAAAATCATTATTGTTTTTAGAAAATAGTTAAATTTGTTAGCACGACATAACCAATTTTATTATTTTTTATTGCATTTGTGTATTATGGACAGTTTCTCGCCTAAAAAGCAACATGATACATTTGGCACTATTAGTCAATTAGGCATTCAATGTGTCCCTCTTTAAATACCAAACCTCTCAGTTAAAGAAAAGATTCTTGTCAAACCCATGTTTTCAGTTTACAGTCGTCATGCTCTTATTGTGTTATAAACCGAAAAACACATTACGCATTACAGCGGATGACAACTGTAAAATGAAGAAATAGTAGAAGAGCCAATTAGCATCATTGAGTTTGTTTGCGATAGCCATTTGGTTGCCTTTAATAAGTTACAAGTTGCCGCTAATGAGTTATTTTTCCATGATAACTTGGCAGCTTTGGCAATTAACAGAAATGTAAAAAAAGTGACTAGACCTGATAGAAATTTAGATCTAAAAAATCAGAAGAAAGCGAACATTATGTATGCTACTTACTCACATGCCTGGAAACACATGCATTCATTAAACATTTTCATATCTAACTTATTCTTTATATTATCTACACCAGAGGTGGGAAAACTTTTTGACTCATCGGCCATGGTTTTCTAAATTTGACAGAAGGGCCGAAGCAAGAGCCGATAAGGGCTGCCCTGCATATGTGTCCTCGTAACCTGGACAGGAAATTACAAAAAAGAAAAAATATATAAAACAATATTAAAGTGGACCTACCACCAGAAATCTAGAAGTGCCAATAATAGGGAGGAATGCAGTGAAAAAAAAACCAAAACTTAACTGTAATGACCAATTTAAGAAGATACCCCACAGCTCTCCTCACTTCCTGGTTCGCTAAAGGCAACACATGAAACGGGGGTGCAATATCGTGGGTGGCCACTGGGGGCGTTTAGTGATCTTCTATGGGAATTTTCGAAGAAGATCACTGAGAAAACAAAGCTTCCTGTGACGTGTTGCCTATTTCTGCCTCAAGTGAAACAGGAAGTGAGAAGAGCTGTGGGGTTATCTTCTTGAAATGGTCATTACAGGTAAGTTTTTTTTTTTCTTCTTCACTGCATTCCCTCCCTAATATTGGCACTTCTAGTGCCAATCATGAAAACATAGATTATAAATATGGCTATAATAGAGATTGAAAAAACTCAATAATAACTTTGTGATATCTATAGCTCACAGTTCCTCTTATTTCAACAAGAAATCATTAGTTTTCTTTTATGCAAGGCTACATTTAAAATATCTGCGAATATAACATATATACAAGTAAACGTGAGTGGAACTAAAAGGCGTCATCCTCCACCACATATACGGTAAAACATGCGAAACTAACCCGATTTTACGCATTGTGAATGCTAAAGTGTTCGAATGCATGACAAAATGCTCAAACCGACAATATGTTCTGAAATCTATGTACACTTATATAATATAAACAATATTTTCTCATAAACCTTCACTATTTTGGTATTGGGAATCGTTGAAAAACAGCAGCAAAACATTAGAATCGATTCTATACTCTACATAATTTTTTTTTTGCTTGATAAGCAAGTTTTTGCTTTTGAAAATTATAAAGCATTCTTACCATACTGTACACTACATACCTCTGTGATATGAGGTATATCAGTGTTACTCTTATATATACCATACATCACTTTTTGGGGAAATGTACCATATTATCGAACTCATAGTTTGACTTCCCCCCCAATTTTAAACATTTTTTTAAATGAATTAATTAAGCTATGCTAACACCGGTACCACTGTTCTTCTAAATAAAGTTTGTTGTGTTTTTTTTTTTCTATTATGGTAACAGACAATTGATAGCATATTGGTCTCATATACTAAATACATGCACAAAAATTTGTATGCAATGAACTATGTCATGAAAGTAGATGCTGGTATACAATGGCTTCAACTGATATTGGTCAACAGCACTTTAAAAATCAAGTGCTTCCCTGATCAAATTAATACTATCTATCTTCATGACCTACTCTAATTCATTAATATATTTCATTCCCGAATGAATTATCAACTGCATTGGCCAAGTAGTAAAAGACACTTCCTGGTAGATTGGCACAGTTTTAAAAGCACAAAGATATAGTGTCACACATAAATCAAATATTATTCCCAAGATAAAGTTGCAGTTCTTTCTAATATATAGTCATGTAGACCGCGTCCGCGTATATTGTTCTAGGAATGTTAAAAAGTTCTCGATCCGAAGTTATGAAAATACCTTTCTGTAGATCCAAAGATACTGCAACTTTGAACAATTTGCACTCTCAGCTTTAGGAATAAACAAGACATCGAACAAAGTGAGAATAGAGGTATTTGTACGATTGTAGACCCAGGATAGTCACCCGAGGTTACTTTCATACACCGAAAGAAACCACCCTTTCTCCTTTTTGGAAGGTTGTTTGGTTGAGCTCAGGTTCCAGAAAACTGGACAAACATGCAAGATGTTTGAGGTCAGATATCCAAACAAAGCCTTAGTAGCGTTTACAAAAAAAAAGTCAAAAGGTCTCATTTTGTTTACGATTAAGATCTCTCACAGCAAGGTCCCACAGTGCTTTCCAAAGAAAGTTGTGAAGCTTGACGAAGAAGTGGACCTGTAGATGGATCAACCATTGAAGAGGTCGGGAATAATTTGTACCAGCCGATAACCATGCTTGATAAATCCAACTCTTCTAGAAGTATTCTTGCCACTCCCATAAAGTGCTTCCGTTCCATCCTTCCATAGTTTCCCCAAACCATTACCTTCAAAAATACACAGAATCAGGGTCAATAAACACAGAACATCAGCCTCGAGTATGAAAGAAAATCTATAACATCTTCAACCTCTGTTTAATGCAAGTCATTTTATCAATATATCTTATTCCTCTACGTAGCATAATATATAGTGGGGGAAAGGGTTAAAATGAGAGAGTAAAGAGGACCTTTACTTTGCCATAGCTGTCAAGTTTTCCTTTAATGAATAAGAGAAATCATGACAGGAAGTGACATCATGGCCACCACTTCCGGTATTAGGAACGCAGAAGGTGCTGAGGTGGAGTGACACTTCCACAGTCCAAAAACAGGAAGTAACCCCATGGCCGTTACTTCTGGTATTGGGAGGTTTGGGTCAGGGAAATTGGTGATTGATTGTATGTTTGCCAACTGTAGTAACAGATATTTGATCAACTTTTTGGGGATCGACTGAAAGTGTAATCAATTTCAATACAACAAATTAAAATTTACCAGCATGTCCAATCATTTTTCAATCAATTTTTTTCCCAATTTTAATTGTTTTAGGTTGATCTAGCCATGTGGGCTGCCATAGATTTTCAATCAATCAACAAAAAAATTAATTGAATTACCTCATTTTTGGACAATAAGACGCACTTTTCCACCCCCAAAATTAGGGGCAAAAAGTGCCTGTGTCTTATGGTTAGAATGTGCACCTTGGCTTCCCGCCAGCTCTCCTGGCACGGAGATTAGCCGGGGAGCTTTCCGATGTGAGATGCCGGCCGAGGAAAGTAGGAGACAGCCCAACCCCCCTTCCTGCCAATCAGTGAGGAGAATGACGTTGTGCTGTGAGTGTGCTGTTGCTAGTGACACCTTCTGGCTGAATTGAATATTGCATTCACTGAATTCATTGCATTAACCCAATTGATGTGAAAACTTATTAAATCTTTTTTTTCTGGTTTTCCTGCCCTAAAAACTGGATGCGTCTTGAAAAATGTGAATGAAAAATCTAGACGTGTATGGAGGCCTTTAAACTGATTTCAAACATTTATATACATCTGCAGTTCAGCTCAAGGACACTGTGCTGTTCTTACCTGCAATACTTTCCCTTGAGGACTCTCTGAAAACATAAGCACTTGATTGTACAATGGATCTAATGATTTCCGAGCGACTTTTGTCTTCTTCTTGGCGATACACAACCCGTTCTCTAGCAGATACACTTTAATGTAAGCAGCTGGAAGATATAAAAAAGCAGACAAAATAAAAGCTTAACTATACAGTTAGATAAACGAGTTGCACACTAAGCAGCATATGGATGATGCTCACAGCAAAATGCGGTTTTGGAGACTTTTACAGTGTTTGATCATTTCCTTTGTCACAGTGTATACAATACATTCTATATCAATTTTATACTGCAATGTCTCACCAAACTTTTTTTTGTGTATGTACGCTGCTAGAAGGTATGACTTACATCAGACATGGGAAAATTTAGGCCTGTTTAGCTATTTAATCTGGCCCATTGTCATCTTATGTCCTAATACTTTCCTGGCCTCACAGGGTTAAGTGTCCAGCAATAGAGCTTCTCTAGCTGGGTTCTCCATTCTGTCAGGTGCTCCTCCCTCCTGTCCTGGTGTTTCACCAATTGACATCCTGGTATCTGACTCTTGGCTCGTCCGGACTATCCCTATCTCAACCCTTGCAACTTCGACTCAGTACCTCGTCAGCTACCAACTCGCACATGTGCATCTGAGGACCACAACCTAGGGACCATCTGCAGCCATCACTGTCACTCAAATCAGGCGGTCCCTTAAACTCTGTGCCCTGGATTGCACCTTTTCCAACTGTGCAGTTGGCCCACTCTGTTTTACCATCGGTGTCACCAAGTGTGTCACCTCTGCCCTGGTGTCACCCACCATGACAAGCCTAGAGGCCTCCGAATATACTGTGATGATGATGTGGGCCCATTCCCCTCTAGGAATTTAGGAATTATCTCTGCTTATTGCAGTTGAAAGAGAGTGATTTACAACTTATTGGACTTTAAAGAAAATATAATATTTTAATACAGTACAAAAATACTCTTTTGATTCAAACAATGATGGCCTCCAAAGTCCCCATGTTAAACCCTATGGGCGGACTTCTTCCCTTTCCCTTGTTTTCTGCTCAGGTTGTGAAGTCCATGTTACAGTATTGCCTAGGATTGGCCATGGCTCAGTAACCTGGACATAAATCCTGGGGTACACATTACTCATAATTATTATTATAAATGTTTATATCGTTGTTTAGTAGAAGCGTACGCATGGATGGAAATGCCTGCATCGGCAGTTGGTCACCTAAAATGGCAGAAAATGAAGAACATAATCATTAGATCACTAATGGGAGTGCTTGCTATAGAACATGGACACTTAACCTCCCTATCGCACTCCAGATTTCTGTACCAAAAGTGCACCATAGACTTCAATGGTAAATTTTTCTTTATGTTGTAGGCCTGTAACTTCTCAAAAGTCCATAAAAGGGTCTAGTAGACATCCTGAATATAATAATGTTTGAAACAAACAATTATGTAAAATATTTTTTTTTTAAATAAAATGAATGAAAAAAAACACAAAACTATGCTGCTATGTACTAAATCTCGCCCAAATAAAGTCTCTGGTGCCCCAGATGTGCCCATTTGCAGTAACCCTCTCTAACCTGGGGTGATAGATGTGGTAAAATCACACCAGGAAAGAGAGGGTTACTGCAAATGGACACATCTGGGGCACCAGTGACTTTTTATTCTGGCGAGATTTTGTACATAGAAGCACATTGAAATCAGTTCTCTACAAAGAAAACTGATTTAATGCATTTTACTTTCAAATTTCCCGCCGCCTCCCGGATGTAACGTCATCACGTCACTCGGAGGGTGGATGGGG
Organism: Ptychadena robeensis; assembly: GCA_036250615.1. Classification (NCBI taxonomy): domain Eukaryota; kingdom Metazoa; phylum Chordata; class Amphibia; order Anura; family Ptychadenidae; genus Ptychadena; species Ptychadena robeensis. The sequence continues at coordinate 170,361,950 of CM070034.1, forward strand.
AAGAGCCGAAGGATGCAGCAGCCATGTCACAACGGGGACACCGGGTCAGCGCAAAAGAGTAAGTATGCACTGCCGGAGCCCCGATCTTCACTGGACGGCACCATCTTGTCCAGTGGGAGTAGCAGCGCTGGACGAGATGGTGCCATCCCGAATGCTAGGGCAGTAAAGCAGGGAACACATGTATAGATATGGGCCAGATCGATGGCGGCTTCAAGACCCGTGAGCACTCACGGCCATCTATCTGGCCCATATCTAATGCGGCCATCCCCGTTTTTGAGTGGGACCAATCAATCCTGCTCCAAAACAGGGATATCGGACATGACTGTAAACCACGGTCAATGTCCATTGCTTTGCATGGAGACCGCGGGGTCTGCATGCAAAGCATCGGAGTGTCTCTAGCTCCTCCGATATTGGGCAGCAGCATGATGACGTCAGGAATCTCGGACGGCTCCTATATCGAGCCCTGTGTTCCCAGCTTTACTGCCACTTGAAAGGACATATTTACTGTAGCATTGAAGGACGGACATAGTGAGCAGATGTGATCACTGTAGCTAAAGGACATCTTCACTGTTGTCAGTGCAAATAACCCCACAAGAGCGAACATAAGAACTATTTAGCTAACTGCCAATAACTCTCAGGGGAACACTTGATAGCTCTGAGGCACTGACATACATTTTTAAGTAACTAGCAACAGTTTTCTTGAACACTCAGCGTGAACCTCTCTCTTTACATTAAGAGCTCTCTTGGGTTTGTGCCAGTCTCGGTATTAGAATGACACTAGACTGTACCTACACAAATTTTATAGGGAATATATACACTGAGCAAAAAAATAAACGCAACACTTTCGGTTTTGCTCCCAATTTGCATGAGCTGAAACATTTTCTACGTACACAAAAGACCCATTACTCTCAAATATTGTTCACAAATCTGTCTAAATCTGTGTCAGTGAGCACTTCTCCTTTGCCGAGATATTCCATCCCACCTCACAGATGTGGCATATCAAGGTGATTAATATTGTACAGGTGTGTCTCAGACTGTCTCACAGTGTGATTGATCGCGGGTCAATTGAACCGTAATCAATGTGCACCACATGGGCACATCAATTTCCGTTTGATGGGGAATTTGGGGAAGTTCATTGTTCCCCGGGTCTCTGCTTCTCCCCAGCCAGTGACCACTGGCTGGGTAGAAGCAGAAAGAGAGAGAGAGTCAGCCTGCACCCCTCCCCCTCTCTTCGCAGAGAGATGTGCTGGTCCCGCCCCCTTCACTCTCCCGGCCATTACTTTGAATGGAGACCGGCTGTCCCATTTAAAGTAATGACTTTCGACCTAGGTTTTCCAACATGTTGGAAACCCGTTTGGTTGACCTTCTTCGAGCAGGATCAACGGAAAACCGTGGATGGCTCAAATGAAGAAAGGGATTAGAGCAATATTGGGTGCCGTGAGCGCGCACAGCGCCCGATGTTGCTCTGATCTGTTTCATCGAGACGTGTATGGCCAGCTTTAAGGCCCCAGTTCTAACTAAAAAACACCAAGCTGAAAGCATCTTGCTGCCACCACTATGCTTCACCTTGGTGTCCATTTAGGGTCTATTTTTCAACTTGCAAATGGAGTGGATATACGAGCCGTTCCAGATTCCGGGCAGCAGCAAATGACTTCATCGACTGCTGCCAGACATCGAAGGAGCTGGAGGTGCAGCACTGCTGTGTCATCCAGCTCCAGCAAGGCGTGGGTCCCCATGCATTGCAATGGACATCGGCTGTGATTCTGGTCATGTCCGATATCCCTGTTATCGAGCAGCATTAATTGATCCCGCTCGAAACCAGGGATGTCCACATTAGATATGGGTCAGATGGATGGTCATGACCGCGCGCGGCACTTGAAGCGGCCATTGATACGCGTGTTAACTGCTTAAAGGTGGGTTTACACGTGTAGATTTTTTTGTTCGATCCACTGCCGATTCGATTTTTTGTTGAACATCGTTAGATTTGTTTGTATGCATGCCAATACATTCAGAATTACTACGACCGATAAAAAATTACCAACATGTTCGATGACCTTTTAAACGATTTTTTGTTCGAGGTCTAACAAAATTTATCCATCGAACAATTTGGCCTTTCTAGAATTTTGTTCAATCAACCAAAAAATCGTTCGTTCTTCATTGATTGGACGAAAAAATTTACCTTAAGTGTCAGCTATTTTTTTCTTCAAAAAAAAAAAAAACCTGCAAAACGGTAACGCTGTTATCATTGGTGCACCCAATGTTACATCCATTAATTAATAGTATAAAATAATATCAGCATCACAACCTAAATGTCAATGTTTTTACCACTTTTCCACAAACATGACACATTGTTATTGGAATTCCACGTGAAAGACCAATACAAAGTGGTGTACACGTGAGAAGTGGAAGGAAAATCATACATGATTCCAAAAATTTTTTACATATAAATAACTGCAAAGTGGGGTGTGCGTAATTATTCAGCCCCCTGAGTCAATACTTCCATTCCAGCTGCCAGTCTTTTAGGGTATGTCTCCACCAGCTTTGCACATCTAGAGACTGAAATCCTTGCTCATTCTTCTTTGCAAAACAGCTCCAGCTCAGTCAGATTAGATGGACAGCGTTTGTGAACAGCAGTTTTCAGATCTTGCCACAGATTCTCGATTGGGTTTAGATCTGGACTTTGGCTGGGCCATTCTAATGCATGGATATGTTTTGTTTTAAACCATTCCCTTGTTGCCCTGGCTTTATGTTTAGGGTCATTGTCCTGCTGGAAGGTGAACCTCCACCCAGTCTCAAGTCTTTAGCAGACTCCAAGAGGTTTTCTTCCAAGATTGCCCTGTATTTGGCTCCATCCATCTTCCAATCAACTCTGACCAGCTTCTGTGGCAAGATCTGAAAACTGCTGTTCACAAACGCTGTCCATCTAATGTGACTGAGCTGGAGCTGTTTTGCAAAGAAGAATGGGCAAGGATTTCAGTCTCTTGATGTGCAAAGCTGGTGGAGACATACCCTAAAAGACTGGCAGTTGGAATTGCAGCAAAAGGTGCTTCTACAAAATATTGACTTAGGGGGCTGAATAATTACGCACACCCCACTTTGCAGTTAATTATTTGTAAAAAAATTTGGAATCATGTATGATTTTCCTTCCACTTCTCACATGTACACCACTTTGTATTGGTCTTTCACGTGGAATTCCAATAACATTCAGTCATGTTTGTGGCTGTAATGTGACAAAATGTGGAAAAGTTCAAATACTTTTGCAAGCCACTGTATATGGTAATGTATTCCGTTTACTGAGCAAGGCATTGCATTTCAGCAAAGATTTATATGGAATCACAAAATTTCATTAATATACCAACCGCTGCTTTGTAAGGTTTCTCTAGCTGAATTATAACCTGTTATTTGAGAAATCGGTTTGAGAGCAGCTTCAGCGCTTGTTCAATTTCCAATAATAACCCGGCGCTGCAAGCCTAATAATCTCTTGTGCTGCAATTATTTGGGGGACAGCAACATTTTAATGAATAATTCATTTTCCATTTCATTTTAGGATGCAGAAACGGATTCAGGCTCAAAAGTCTTGCCAAATGTAAGCTTTACTTTTAAAGCGAATGTATATTCAAAATCCAAAAAATATATACTCGAATATACTCAAATGTAAGCCGAATTTTTCAGCACCTGAAATGTGCTCAAAAAATGAAATTCGGCTTATATTCGGGTCAAAAAATGAAACTCGCGGCATTATGTAGGTGGACTTTATGAGTGAATTGGAAAGCCCCCAAACACGCTATCATTACTATATATAGATGTAGAGAAGGATTGTGGGAACATTTGAAAAAAAAATTATTGCTCTAGCACATGTAGTTTTTGCATAAATTAGATTCAAAATCAAGTCAAATTTGAACTGAAAAAGACGGGTTGGCGTGTTTGTGCAGCTAACGCGTTTTGCCAACTTGGGCTTTCTCAATAAGAAACTGCAGCCTTAGACGAGTACATATCCAGTCGGCCTCTTCAGACCTCGATAAGACCCATGTTTGAATCCACAGGATGGCAGAATTACATTCAAGGAAGCAGTTGGGGGGGGGGGCTTGGGGAGGTTACTGGAGGTTCTGCTTCTGCCATCCTGAGGATTCTGAAGAGAGGGTAAGAGTCTTGGTGTTCAGGACATTTTGGATATCCCCACTTTTTAATATCAAGATAAAATCTGCAAGGTTTGCACTTACTTCCTAGATTGGGTACAATTAGTGGCAAGTTGATTTGGAGCCTGGGGTGGAGAGATACTTTGGAAGAGCCCAGTTCTCCTGTTTTACCCCTATAACCTTGGACATGGCCTTCATTAGTGGATGCTCTGGATGTTCGATGAGTTACCCTGGGTGATAATTATTGGTCTAAGGTTGCAGTTTATTCTTAAGAAAGCCATCAGACTAGCTGCAAACATACTAATCCACCTTCTACATTGTGGTCTGTAAATATGTGTAGCCCAAGTTTGTGAACCGCATCAGACTACCTGCACAAACATACCAATCCACCTTCTACATTGTGGTCTGTTAATATGTGTAGCTTAAGTTGGTGAAACGTGTCAGCCTAGCTGCACAAACATACCACTCCACCTTCTGCATTGTGATCTGTTAATATGTGTAGCTTAAGTTGGTGAAACGTGTCAGACTAGCTGCACAAACATACCAAGCCACCTTCTGCATTGTGGTTTGTTAAGATGTGTAGCCCAAATTGGTGAAACGCATCAGTGTAGCTGCAAAAACATACTAATCCACCTTCTGCATGGTGGTCTGTTAAGATGTGTAGCCTAAGTTGGTGAAACGCGTCAGTATAATTGCACAAATATACCAATCCACCTTCTACATTGTGATCTGTTAAGATGTGTAGCCCAAGTTGGTGAAACACGTCAGTGTAGCTGCACAAACATACCAATCCACCTTCTACAATGTGGTCTGTTAAGATGTGTAGCCCAAGCTGGCAAAATGCGTTAGCCTAGCTGCACAAACATATCAATCCACCTTCTAGATTGTGGTCTGTTAAGATGTGTAGCCCAAGCTGGTGAAACGCATTGAAGACTAGCTGTACAAACATACCAATCCACCTTCTTCATTGTGGTTCTATTAAAATGTGTAGCCCAAGCTGGCCAACCGGAACAGACTACCTGCACAAACATACCAATCCACCTCCTGCATTGTGGTCTGTTAAAATGTGTAGCCCAAGCTGGCGAAACGCATTGAAGACTAGCTGCACAAACATACAAATCCACCTTATACATTGTGGTCTGTTAATATGTGTAGCCCAAGATGGCGAAACGCATCAGACTAGCCGCACAAACATACCAATCCACCTTCTTCATTGTGGTCTGTCAAGATGTGTAGCCGAAGTTGGGGAAACATGTCAGTATAGCTGCACAAACATACCACTCCACCTTCTGCATGGTAGTCTGGTAATATGTGTAGCCTAAGTTGGTGTAACGTGTCAGTATAATTGCACATATATACCAATCCACCTTCTACATTGTGATCTGTTAGGATGTGTAGGCCAAGTTGGTGAAACACGTCAGTGTAACTTTCCAGAATATGTCCATACTGGAGTCTGGTGACATCCTGATATAATAACATGTTCAGATGCTTTGTGAATAACTCACAATATTACATAATGAAGATTTCAATCATCCACTGTATCAGGTAAATGAGCAGTGCAACCACTAGATGGCGCTGCAGATGTGCCAGGTTACATAGGAGAGCAGTGTAATGCATTGAAGTCAGTGTATTACATTCAGGAACAGAACGTCTGTCACAACGGGAGAGAGAAGCAGGAAGAAGACAGCTGTAGGAAGACATGGGGAAACCGGATCATTTATTCAGGTGAGTATTTTACATAGGGAATCATATTGAATAGTGTTTTCAATGCAGAAAACACTATTAAATATGATTTTTATTTAAACCGCTGACATCATCACATAAGAGGGGGAGGGGGGGGGAGTGATCTGTTCCCCTGCAGTAGCCTCTTCATTAGATCAGAGACACACGGATCAGTGAGTTTGCTCTCCTGTGTCTCCGATCTCTGCATGACGAACCCAGCTCATCCAGTGCTGTTCTGATAGGTCAGAGCTGGACAAGCTGGGACCGTCAGGAACTGCAGGGGGGTTAAGAAAGAGCAGTGGCCTGATGAGAAGCTTTTATTTTTCTTAAATAAAGACAGAAAAGTGAGGTTGAGCAGAAAGTTCAAGTCATGTCACCTGCTAATCAATGTCAGTGTGAAGATGTGAAGTGAACCAGACTAACCCCATAGCTGGTTACTCATATACATATCATATACATATCACCGTCATTTTCCTTACAAGTAGAACCTACCTGGTGGTGTTTTAGAACCAGCCTTGGCTGTTAGACCTCGAGCTTGAATAATTTCCACTTCCAGTTGACCATTTCTGTCCAGCAGCCCAACTTCAACATCCCCTTTGAAAAAGATAATTTGCAATAAAAAGTAAATATTCTGTTTCACAATCAACAAAGAGACAAGTGATATTTGTGAACATGGGGAAACTGGTGACTAATCGTAACCATATTTTCTCATTAAGCTTGACTTAAAATTAACAACCGAGATACTCGCAATCAATGGTCGTATTTAATATTACATATCCACCTCCTATTAGAATAAATGTATGTGTGTCAGTGTCATGATGCACAGAATTATTGTAAGGAAGTAATATGTTGCATGGGTCAATGTGTGCAGGGGTCTGCCATATTGATTATAAACAATATTTAGAATTTTTGATTACCTGTCTGTATGTCCTGACGTACCTCTGTAACATTCACTTTACTGCTGGTCACTTAAATTACTGTATATAAGTATGTACAAATTCATAAAAGAAAAAGGGTATCTAAGGGTGCCTGAAGATAAATCATATGCGCCATCCCATTACTTAATTTATAAAAAATATTCTATTTTGGGAGATATTTCCCAGATTTGAACCCTATTGGGACTTTATAGGCGCCAGTGCAGTCAAAGGTAGTCATGTCAGAACGTAAAATTAAAAGGTCTTTATTGTGCACATACATGGGACCATAATCGTACAAAATTACAATCGAATAAAAATGTCATGTGCGGTACACACATATACTGAATGACAGTATTTGCTATCACAAATATAAGGCATCTAAAAATTGACCTGACCCATGGAGTTAGATATACATAAGCCAACATCCCATCATGTAGTTCAAAAGATGGTTGCCCCCAACATGTTTCGCCCTGATGGCTTCTTCAGGGGGGATTTGTTTCTAGGATAAGAATACATGGGTGTTAGCTTATTCATACCGGGTGATAATTAAAGGTAGATATACATTTGGTTCGTGGGGACCATGTCAAAAACATTCTGTTACAGAGGGGCATATCAACAGCGAAAATGCATCATTTCCCATCACATATCCAACAAA
>CM070034.1:170372848-170383153 GCA_036250615.1 Ptychadena robeensis
GATGCATTTTCGCTGTTGATATGCCCCTCTGTAACATAATGTTTTTGACATGGTCCCCACTAACCAAATGTATATCTATCTTTAATTATCTCCCGGTATGAATAAGCTAACACCCATGTATTCTTATCCTAGAAACAAATCCCCCCTGAAGAAGCCATCAGGGCGAAACATGTTGGGGGCAACCATCTTTTGAACTACATGATGGGATGTTGGCTTATGTATATCTACCTCCATGGGTCAGGTCAATTTTTAGATGCCTTATATTTGTGATAGCAAATACTGTCATTCAGTATATGTGTGTACCGCAAATGACATTTTTATTCGATTGTAATTTTGTACGATTATGGTCCCATGTATGTGCACAATAAAGACCTTTTAATTTTACGTTCTGACATGACTACCTTTGACTGCACTGGCGCCTATAAAGTCCCAATAGGGTTCAAATCTGGGAGTATCCTCCCAAAATAGAATATTTTTTATATGTACAAATTCATGTTTTCTAATGTGTGATTCTATTATGTAGACTAGTGATCCGACCACCTCCCTGAGGAAGCCCAGGTGGGCGAAACGCGTCTGAGGACATTCTGGATCACTATTTCCTATGCCTATGTTACCATCTGGCTAAAGTATTTGTGTCGCTTTTATGGAATGTATTGCACGATAATAGTTTGGTATATGTTGCCTCTGTAAAGGCTATGTCGAGCTAAAATAGCTTTTTTAACATGTGTATTGGTCCCAATATTTATTGAATAAGACCTTTTATCTTAATTATTACTACTTGAAACAGTTCATTTTTACAGTACCCGTAATGCCAATTTAGCAATCCCTATCGTATGGGACTATGGTGAAATTTGTTTCACCTTAGGGTTTCAAAGTATTTCAAAATTTTCTTTGGCTAGGGTACACCCATTTATTAACTAATTAATACCAGCATACCCCATTCCCCAACTAGCAGTTTTTTTACATTTGTGAACATGGTCACAGTAGTAGGATTTCAGCAACTTAACCCTCTGGGCGGTTTGAGCTTTTCGCGCCATTTTTAATTGTGAAACTTGTCGGCTCTCCACCCAGCCCTCTACACACCTCCGGTGTCAAATTGACGTCGGCAGTGTGTGGAGAGGAGAGCAGTGCCTCCTCCATTAACATGGAGGTCTATGGCGCCGCCCCCTTCGGCGTCACAGATGACGCTTAAGACACGGGGCTGGAAGGACTCCGTGTGTCGGCGGCTCTACTACAGAGCCGCCAGCACACAGAGAGGCGGCGGTTGTGTCCGATCCCGTAACGGGCGCAGTTTGATCAGCGATCAAACTGCGCCCGAACTGAGTTCGGGCAAACCACTAGGGAGGTTAATAGCTAAAAAATCCAAACTAGTTACAAGGAGTTCTAATAGTAGCCAACAACACCGATAATGTTCTAGCCCAGTGGTTCTCAACCTTTTACGATCCGCGACAATCTGCGGTGTCACTTCCGGCAAGATCAGGCAAGTGTAATGTCCCCTCCCATCTATTGTCCTACTCTGCTTATGCAAATATGTGAGGGGATGATGTGAGGGGAAAGAAACCCCATAGGTTAGGATGGAGGGGGCGTAACTCTTCCTCCTAACTTCTGCGACCCCTGTGAAATGGCCGTGCATTCTCAATCCAATCCTGACCCTGTCAGGATCCGAACCCAGGGATGCTCCGACGCCTGGTTGTAGCCACCTCACAGTCTGACTTCACACCTTGCTGGATCCCTTGGACCTGGATACTAAGTTACCTAGTTCTCATGAACCCTGAACCCTCTCATGGACTTCCTATAAAAGGTCCCAACTTGCATTCAATGCCAGATTATTGTGCCTTGCCAATATCTCGCTCTGTCTCCTCATCGTGCTCCCATTGCTGATAACTTGTGTACCGAACCTTGGCTTCTGAATATCGACTACTCTGCTCTCATCGCTCCATTCCTAACGTGACACCATTGGCTACTGACGGCTTGGATTTGACTGTGCTTTTGCTCGTTCCCTGACAGCTACCCGTGATTGTGTTCTGTTCTTGGACTGTGATCACCTGTGTTCTGCTGTTTCAGCTACCTAAACTGAGATCGTTACAGACCCACAGGTTGCAGGAACCACTGTTCTAGCCTAATACTATAGCATATTTAACATCATACAGACAATAAATTGTATCATATATAGAGAAGGGAAGGGTTCCCAATCCTCACAGAGGGAGGGTAGAACAATAGAGCCAGTGCTTGAAATATACAGGTGATTTGTGAAAAATAAGAATATTGTCCAAAAGTTCCTGTATTTCGGTAGTTTAACATAAAGGTGAAACAAATACATGAAACAGACTGATTACATGCAACGCAAGATATTTCAGCCGTTATCTGTTTTCATTTTGATGATTATAGTTACAGCTTTTGAAAACCCCAAAATCTCAGAAAATTTTAATATTACATGAAATCAATAAAACAAAGATTTTAATTTTGAAAATGTCAGACCTTTGAAAGATATAATCATGTATATGTACTCATTTCTTGGTCTGGTCCCCTCAATGCGGCAATGTGGCATGCATGGTATCAGCCGGTGGCACTGCTGAGGTGTTATGGAAGACCAGGATGCTTCAGCTGTTCTGCATTGTTCCCTCTCATGTCTCATCTTTCTCTTGGCAATGTCCCAGAGATTCTCTATGGGGTTCAGGTCAGGTGAATGCTGACCAATCAAGCACAGCAATTACATGGTCATTGAACCAGGATTTGGTACTTTTGGCGGTATGGGCTGGTGCCAAGTCCTGCTGGAAAATGAAGTCACATCTTCATAAAACTCTGTGGGGAAGAAAGCATGAAATTTCCTGGTAGACGGCTGCAGTAACTGGACTTAATGAAGCACAGTGGACCAACACCAGCAGATGATACGGCTCACCAGACTATGGAAACGTCACACTGGACTTCCAGCATCTTGGATTGTGTGCTCTCCATTCTTCCTCCAGACTCTGACTTTCCCTGGAGATGCAAAATTTCATCAGAAGAGAGGACTTTGGATCACTGAGCAACCGACCCGTTATTTATTTCTTTAGCCCAGGTAAGCCGCTTCTGATGTTGTTTGCTGATCAGGAGCTGCATGACAAGAGGAATTCAACATATGAAGCCCATTGTCCAGAATCTTCTGTGTGTGGTGGCTCTTGATGCCCTCAATCCAGCCTCAGACCACTCCTTGTGAAAGTCCACAACACTTCTGAATGTCCTTTTCCCGACGATCCTCTCCAGGCTGCGGTCATCTCTGCTGCTTGTGCTTCCACACTTTTCCCTTCCACATACCTTTCTATTAATCTGCTTTGATACCGCACACAGGAAACATCCAACTTCTGTTACAATTACCTTTTGAGGTTTTCCCTCCTTATGCAGGGTGTCAATGATGGTTTCCTGCACAACTGTCAGGTCAGCAGACCTTTCCCATGATTGTGAATCCTCCTTAACCAGACTGAGAAACCATTTACAGGCTCAGGAACCCATTGCAGGGGGTTTGGATCAATTAGCTGATTAGAGACTGACATCTTGAGCCTGAGTCTGAGATTTTGATCTTGGGGTTTTCATAAACCATAATCATGTAAGCCATAATCATCAAAATTATGACAAAGGCTTGACATATATCGCTTTGCATATAATCAGTCTATTTCATATTAGTTTCACCTTTTAAGTTGAATTACTGAAACACAGGAACTTTTGGTTGATATTCAAATTTTTTGCAAATCACCCATAGAAAGCATTGGGAAGGGCTAGGTGTAGCCAGATGCCTATTGACAAGCTCGGCCACACCAGCCAGGACTTCAAGCTGAGGTTTTTGTTGAACTTTGCAGAAAAAACAAATACAGTTATATTTAAGTTGTGCCACAAAAATGTTTATTGGGAGGATACAGTTTTACTTTAATGGATTTCTGCAGTCAGAGTCACTTACCCATTGACGTGGTTGCTAGTGTCTGCCGACCAACAAATTGAGCTGGTCCCATACCAGAAAGGAAATCACCGAACTGACCATCAGATGCCAGGCACATTCCACTGTAGTTCAAGCTGTAAATAAAAGGGAAATGTTAAGGATTTTCAATCTGCCCACAAACCAACTTTCCCGTATTGGAAATGTCCCGGTTGAGCACCCTTGATGCAGAATCCCTACTATCAGGATGCAGTTACAGTGAGTAGTGAAGGGGAATCTACTCACTGATTCTCCATATGCCTCCATATTCGCTAAGGCCAGCACGTCTAGGGTTAGGTGAAATGTGGCTGGACAGCTGAGAGGACTGCATGTACCTAGGGACAGTATAATCCCAAGTACAAGTATGTACAGAAGAGAGCAGCACCATGGTATAATTTGCATAAACATTTAACGATTAAAAGAATGTCCGCCTGAATGGTCGGTCCCCACACATTTTCCCATTTTGGACACCCCTGTATTAAACACCTCTTTATAGCTTGGACAACAATATACCTTAAAAGTACAAATGATACCTCTGGGTGTCTTTTTTCATGTATAGCTTATTTGTAAATATAAGATTTCTCATGAACAACTCATACTGCCACCTAGTGTTGTGAAGGACTAAGTTACCTTCTACCTGCAAAATGATTCAATAAACGTGGGGTATCAATGGAGGGTTAAGGTAACACCAGGATAAGTGTGCCACATCCCTATATATTGTTTGTAAATACTGATATAGATATACTATAGATATACTGAAATACAGTATAACGACTCATACGACCACCTAGAGTTGTGAAGGAGTGATTCAGTTCTATTGCGGATACCAAAATTACTTTCTACATACTAGGAGGGGCCCTGAAACCAGGAAACTGCCACTCATCCCTCTCTTCATCGGTGGAAACTGCAGTCACTGCAGCTTCCACGCACATAGGGAGAGGAGAGGGAGATCTCCCGATCAGTGTGGAGAATGACGTGTTGTGCTGTGATAGTACTGCTGCTAGTGACATCTACTGGTTGAATTTGATATTGCATGACTTTAATTGATTGCATTACCCAATTAACGTCTATATTACATATTGTTTTCTGGTTCTCTGGTTCTAAAAACTGGGCGTGTCTTAAGGTAGCCAAACACCACCTTGGGAATCTGATTTGTGGCTGATTTGGACATGAGCCGATCTCCAAAATGGCCGATTCCACAAAATCCATCGATCGGAAAGGCTGCTGCATAGGGCTATTTAGGTACATCAATGTACTCCGATTGCCAAACGATCGACCAAAAAAACCAACATGTCGGTTCATTGTCCGATCCGATTTTTAGTCGATTCTGATTTTTTTAGGTCGATCTTTCAGGGTGATCAAAACCCGATTGACTGCCGATCCATTGCCGATCGAATTCGTGAACGCACGCAGTGATCGATCTGTCAAAAATCGAGTGGAAAATCGACCTGTGTATGGCTACCTTTACAGTCCGAAACTACAAGTCCGAAACTACAAGTCCGAAACTACAAGTCCGAAAAAACAGTAACATAACATTATTAAAAGGGTTTCTAGCTAGCGATGTTTCATTCAGTAAAGCATCTATACGTACATGGAGGCTTAATGGTTCAGAGATCCAAGCTTTTAAAACGAAGAAAGGCGTAATGCCTTTAATTAAAAAAGATCCTTGCATCATTAAAATGAAGGTTAGAAGCGAGATCATGCTTCCCTGTGGCCCGCAATTACATTTGTAAAAAAAAACAGAGCAAGAAAGTGCATCATTTGTAACGGAGGGACGGCAGGAGGAAAAGCAGTGGATTCAATTTGGAGAAACTTCAGCAACATAATTCGCTGCAGCAGCTTTTCTTTAAGAACATTCAGAGTCTTATTGTAGTTTTACGTATTTATTTAGCGAATGTCCATTTTTTTTTCAGAATCCCCAACTGGTCCACCTTCCCCTCCTTCTCCACCCACTGCCATCTTGTGGTCTCCTTAAGTCGCCCCTATTGTATTCTGCTTGCCTTGCCGTAATATTAATGAGGTACGCAGCGTCTTATACGTCACCAAGAAAAGCGCTGGCCATCAGCAGAAAATATTTCTATGTTGCGTCAATACTGATCTCCCATGTGGCTACGAAGTCCCTTCATCTATCCGAAACCTGGATCTGCAGCTAATCTGCTTTATTTATGGTGAAGGTTGGAGCTATAACTCATAATATTGCGACTTTGCACAGAAGAGATTTCTCAGTAATCATTACACCAGGGGGCATCTTGGGAGAAGGTATCATGGTAAGGTAATTTATATATAGCCTGCAGACAACGAATATACACACTTACCTCCCCAAGATAATTTTTTTTAAGCCTACGGTGTTTGAATTCAGATATCATTGTTTTAAATGAGCACCTGGTGCAAAAAAAAGTGTAGTGGACCTGTGAGGACCCCGGCTGTCCAGGTACCGCGTGTTGGTGGCACTGTGCTTGCACTTCCCTGGGTTGTTTCCACAGTCACCGACAGGTACTGAGGCAAACATTCCGGTGGTTCAGGGGACAGAGCTGCAGCCAGACACCGGAGTGTCCCTTGGTTTGAATCCTGACACACTGCTACAATTACATGGTGGAAGATGCAGCACAGTCTTTAGGTTCCCTATGAATGGTACAGTCACAAGTTAACACAGCGCTGTACCTGAACCCATGCGTTTGTGCCTGTCTGTGCTGGCTACTTCATGCATATTATCCCTACTCCATCAGGAGGCAGCAATATGATGAGCAGTGCTAGTGAAATCTTTCCACTGATTCTCCATATACCAGAGCTAGAGGAATGGTCAGGGCTTCTAGGGTTAGATGAAATGTGGCTGGACAGTGATGGATTGGCGAAGGAAATGCTCTGCCCCATGGTATAGTTAATGTGCATGTCATGTTCTCCAAAGAATGTATTGCTGATTGGTCGGTCCCCACACATTTTTACCTCATTGAACATGCCCTCTTTGCAAAAATGTGGGATAACCCTGGATTAAATTAAATAAGTTTGTATATCTTGGATAGCAATATACCTTAAAAGTACAAACGACACCTCATATTGTAAACCTCAAATAGAAACACCATTAGACTCTACAAGAATACAAGAGGGTTCGCTTTACTACCAAGACCCTAGTCATGACTCTGAATAATGCAGAGCACAGTTCCTTCCTGCTGTTAGGGCCCTGGCTGTTCTGGTCACCGCCTGCTGGGGGCACTGTGATTGCCCATCCATGGCTCCCTGCAAGCATGGGCTGGGTGAAGCTCACACCTTCCTCATTAGCTTAGGTCTATTTAGGTGTGCTTCATCCAGACCATGGACTTCATGCTTTGCCTAGCTTCTTGTCCCTGAACCCTGGACACCCCTGTACCTCGAACTTTTTCACCTGTGTTTGTCTTCGTCTTGTCTGCCTGTAAGTCTGCAAATAAATCTGTTTTTTTGTCACCGCCACCTCTGTCTGGATCTGTGTGTGTTGCCTGCCTGGTCCCCCCCTCTGTCCTGGATTCTGACATCTGCACTGCTATGTAATTCAGTACGGTAATGGTCACACTGATCGCCCTGCACACGGATACTCAAAACTGATGAATGACTGCAGAAAGCCTGTAAAATGAGGATGAATTGTGTAAGGTGCACATTTTTTTCATCCTGTTAAGTCAACTTCTGGGAATTCGGATGGCAATGATACATGATTATGTTTGTGGAGATGGAACGTCGTAAAAATCCATCATGAGTTTTACATGAAGCGTTATACAATATGTCACAGAAAGCTTTTGCTATGACTGAAAATCTATAGCCGATTTAAAGCAAACCACGCCAGCCATTGTTTATTTTTGGAAAGTCCAGCCAAATACCAGGGATACAAGATGCAAGCTTTGTGAAGTCCATCCCGACACTGAGGGCGTGGTTTTATAAGCAATTTTTAGGCAGTAGCAAATTCGTGTAAATGCCTGAAAAACGACTATGGATGTGTAAAGCTTTAAAGGGGACCTTTCACCTCGTAGTGATGACAAGATCTGCAATCCAAACTAAAAAACTTTTTCTGACAGCAGGAGGGGCGCTTTTCCCGAGCGAGCCCCTCCCACTGTCTGACATACAGCCGCAATGGGATTTGGGATATATGTTTCATGTTCCCCTTGTGGCTGTAGGAACTCTTGCCTGCCCAGCCTTGGGCGATTGGATAGAAGAGACACTCTCATCACTGCTAGAGACACATCTCATCACAGCAGCCGAATTCCCATTGCACCCCACGTAGTACTTCGGCAGAGGAGACAGCTTCGTCTCTGTAGGAGGGGGAGGGTGGAGTGGAGGGGGAGTAGAGGGGGGGGGGGCAGTGATGGGGGGGGGGGGAAGTAGCTTCACTTCTCCAGGATCTAAGATGCTGGCATCAGAAATGAATGTGAGGAAGGTAATTATGTTTTTTTTTGTGTAGCAGTTTTCCAGCATCTGAACTGCTGACAGATGAGTATTGTGTCTGTTTAATATATGTGTTTTTTTTATTTTGTGTTTAAAACCGCTTTAGGTCAATGAGGGCAGTTAAGAAGATAAACAACCTTCAAAGTGAAATTAGGTGCTTTTAGTTTTTTTATCTGCTCTCATAGGCTTCAATTATTTCATGAGCATCTTGGTCTTGTTCTAGCGATTAAACGCTCACTGAATGAAGCTAAAGTGTTTGCCAGACATGATATAAGGAAAAAAACTACAGCAGGGACACAGATAGAAATAAAAAACCTGACCGGAGATCTATCCTTTCCCTATGCTACTACAACAGGACAGAGTATGAGGGTTAAAAAACACTTATATGACTTTCCATTGAGTGCTGCCTTTGTGTCATACCATGCCCCTGGTCTCATAAGCAGCATTATTCAACCGATCACATACACTTCCTTGTCTAAAGATAATCTGAATGATAATTCCGATCATTTCTTACATTTACAGATGAATGATTACAAAACTGGATGTTTTTCTCTATTATTTCTTAATATGTATTATAGAACCACCAGAAGAAAACTTTGGCTCCTTAGAGGGCACAATATGGGAATTCCATTATGACTTGGGGGGGGGGGGGCTGAGGGGACTTGCTTTAGGTATAATAGGGTTTACTTTTTTTTTTTTTACATATTTTGTTTTCACAATTAATGAGAGAGAAAGAAAGCGAAAGAAGGGGTCAAAGTTTCCCCATCTAGTACCTTAAGCCTTCTTCTAATTGGTAGATGAAAAAATAATCATCAACCAATGGAAACGGGGTCACAAAAAATCATGCTGAACAGTTATATTTATAACCAATTCCAAGAACCTATATAGCCACCAAAAGAATGGACTTACCTAAGGTATGCTTGGAAGGACTAATAAAGACAGATAAACTTGATTCGGGCCACAGACTACTCAAAATGCTAACTCCTAACCTCCTTGAAAAGTGGCTATAATGGGCATGCAAGCACCAGAACTAGGCATTGGCAAAAAGGAGGTCTTATGGTGGCCTTTCTCTATTCATTGTTTGAAAATTGATTCCTTTTTAACTGAAAAACTATGTAAATGGAACATAAAATTGTTCAAGGAGTGACTGGACATGTTGGTAAATGGAGGTTGTACACATACCCACAGTGCTTTGGATTTGAATTAATCGTAGTGTGGTGGTACAATAGATTGATCGAAAATGAGAAAATTTGATGCCTGTATGGCTAGCTTAAGGTAGTTGAAGAACCTACCTCAGATCAATGCATTAATAATAGCATTTAAAGATGAATGTTTTGATTTAAATTAATACAATAACAATAGTGGGAGCCAGATGGATAAATACTTTTCATTGTATGGATCTCAAAGAACAGTTTGATGGGATCACATGAAGAAGCTTAAACAAGATGGAAACTCAACTGGAGACTCAGGTCAGGCAGTGGTATATCAAAGACATAAGTCTCACTATTTTTATGGAAATTCCTAAACTACATCTCCAGTTGTATCCAAAGCTTGGTGGTCATGGAACTCTATGGAAATTCCTAAACTTACATCTCCAGTTGTATAACAGAAAAGAACCCAAGGCTCTAAATAGGATGTCCAAGAAATAACCAGTGTACTAAACTACATTTCCGGCTGTATCCAAAGTTTAGTGGTCATGAAACTCCATGGAAATTCCTAAACTACATCTCAATTTGATTCCAAAGCTTGGTGGTCATGGAACTCCATTGATATTCCTAAACTATATCTCCAGTTGTATCCAAAGCTTGGTCATCATAGAACTCTATGGAAAGTTATAAACTACATCTCCAGTTGTATCCAAAGCTTCGTCGTCCTGCTGGTTCTTTTTCTGCCCGATCCTCCGATCCTGTGCTGCAGGCTGTTAATTCGGAGGGGTAGTCTCCCCCCCCCCC